>VXCM01002546.1:107251-167803 GCA_014773175.1 Lucifuga dentata
CCCCACCCCCTCCCACCATGTGTTTCTGTTCGCTGTCTACCAGCAGCTCAAATGGCTGACTGGGTGTGCCTTCCCACAGACAACTCAGTACTTTAACTATTGGGTAAAACCAGCCAATTAGAGCGCAGTATGAGTTGGGCCTCCTCATAATACGGACCTCCATAATGGCTCCATTCAGGCAATGAGGGAGTTGTTGAGTGTCACTTTAATAACAGTCTGAACACGAAGGTGCTGGAGGTGGATGAGAGGCCTCAGGGGCTTAGAAGTTGGATACTGGAGCTTTTTTTTTTTTTTTTTTTTTTTTTTTTGTCGTGATGTAACACCAGTCTCACTCCTGCTGCTGCAGGATCAAGTTTGAAAGCAAGTTCCACCTTAAAACAGAATTCACATGTATCCTAATGTGCCGCATTCACAGCTCGACATGCAGTTTAAGGTTATTTATATCTCAATGACACAGAGCTGTAGATTCAAATCTTAAGTCGTGGATATTTTTGTTTCCAGACTCCTATTATGAACATACAGGACATAATTGTAAGTTTAGGTGGATTTTCCCTTTTTTTTGGGGGGGAGTAGGAAAAGTAAACAGAGCTCTGTTCCACCTGTGCTTGTAAGGTCTTCCACTCTTTGTAGCTATTTGTCTAAAAAGGCAAATCCATTCTGTCCTTAGAGACACTTTTTCCAACACGGAATAAGCAGAAACTGTCATATTTCTTACCTCTTAAAATCTTCCCAAATTTTGTGTTTAAATACTTCAAATTAATGATGGTTTTGTGCTAATTTGTTCCCTTCAGTAAAAATAATTATGTGTGGTTTGCATGTGAAGCAGCGCACACCAAGCTGTCGTGTTATTAGTGAGATTACAAGGCTGGCAGTCTGAGCGTTGGCTGCTGTCAGGAGACTGTTAAAGCCAATCTGTTTGTGCACTCCCCCCCTGCCAGAAAGATGCCCACGATCCTTAAGACACACTTAAGAAAGCAAATATCCATGTTAGGAAATAACAAAAAAATTTAGTATTTAATATTTGTATTCAACGATGGTCAAAGAAATTATTAGTCGTTTACAAGTTATGCAGTAATCAGGTGTAGAGATTAAGATGAATTAAGAGTTATTATCACGTCTTGCTTGACATCATCCAGACACAGATGAGTAGGATGAAGATTTGCTGAAATACACTGAGGCGCAGCATGCTGGGTTCATTTAGGTGTGAAGGACAGATGGCTTTCATGTGACTCTTGGAAGAAGAAGATTTTTCCAACACCAGTTATGCCAGCCCCTTGAAAACAGGGATGCTTAATCTTGATTTTTGTGTCCTTTGTGCTCTCTCTTTATGATAATTAGGTAACTCTAAAGGGAAACGCCAGAAAAAGATTATCTACAGGACCCAAAATTACCTGAACCTATATGCCGCAGATGGTCTTCGCACGCTGTGCATTGCAAAAAAGGTAACAAAGACCCATGTGTCCTTAAGAAGTATTCTACAAATGCCCTCCCTGGTGTTATTTGTAATGCTGTGAGGTGATTTGTAAGGGTGAAGATTGGTCTTAGTGGCTATTTGGCAAGTTGGTTTTGGAGTCCAGCACAGATGATCGCATGGACCAGCTCTCCAAAGCGACATTCTTTATGACTCAGCTGCAATCTGTGCCACTTTGCCAGGCTGCTAATTTATGCTCTCACAGGCAGGGCTCATTACATCTCTGCTTTCGCAAAGCCCATCATCATACCAATGTGATAAAACACCTTCTCAAGGTCTCACATTCCCTCATAGATCGTCCTCCTGCCATATAGGCAAAGTAGACTTTTCTTCACTGTTAATTTCCTTCCTGATACTTCAACAGACTGGTTATGTGTTCGTTGTAAACGTTTGTGTGCATGTGCGCATTTGTCAGGTTCTAAGCAAGGAAGAGTATGCATGCTGGCTGCAGCGTCACCTGGAGGCCGAGACGGCCATCCAGGGAAGAGAGGAGCTGCTCTTTGAATCTGCCCTGCGACTGGAAACAAACCTCCAGCTTTTAGGTAATCATTTTTAGCCCTCGCAAGAAGACGCCATACTATATAGACTTGACACATTTTGGTACATTTAAGGAAGTTGATTCTTATCTGGGTCACAGATTCAGTCTTCAGACATACAGTAAAATAAAAATTAGCATAAATGCTATTCTTATCTTAATACATGTTCAGTAGCCGAGGCTACATTTGAATTGTTGCTAACATGAAGCAATTGAATGCCACCCAGTGCTGCTCGATTATGCTGATAACAGTTCCAAACATGCCTGCATAAAACATAATACATTATAGGCCAATAGTCTGTACACAGTGCTAGCCTGTGGGACTTAATCGTCCCCAATAACGCTAGACCTTGTGAAATATTGCAGTGGCTTGCAGGATTATTCAGTTTCATTTTCAGTTTATCTCAGGTACATCAGTCGCCTAATGGAGTCAAATCAGCGTTTCATCGAGTGAGAATCCTTTAGGTTTCAGCAAGTTCTGTTGATACAGACTCACTCAGGTTAGCTACCATGAGGCTTTCAGTAGGCTAGCCTGTCTGAGGTACAGGTTAGCGATTCAGCAAGATTAAGACCGCTCAGGTTGGATCAGGTAAAGACTGATTCAGCCCAGGCTATTCATCCTCGGCTACGCATTGTGGATGGATGGGTACACTACACCAACAAAGGCCTCCTTACATAGGCAGCGCCTAAGCAAACTGTAGATAAAAAGACGTTATTTTCATTGGATAAAAAGATAAAAAGACGTTATTTTCATTAGTGTTAGAATGTGCTGTTTTATGTTAGCGGAGGGGGGGGGAATCTCTTTCAAGTAAAGCCAGAAGCAAGTGAAAGTACATCAAATCAGCTCATCTCGCTCACCTGGAAAGAGTCGACTATAAAAGACTCAAAGTAATATTACAGCATTCAAATACACTGGTAGCTACAATTATATAAATGCTCGTTTTAGATATACCGTATATTTTGACTCACTATGAGCGGCTGTTGGAGGTGACACTGTGTCACAGTCGTGTGTTTTTTCCTGCAGGAGCCACAGGCATTGAGGACAGGCTGCAGGATGGCGTGCCTGAAACCATTGCCTCTCTACGGAAGGCCGGCCTGCAGATATGGGTGCTGACGGGCGACAAACAGGANGAAACCATTGCCTCTCTACGGAAGGCCGGCCTGCAGATATGGGTGCTGACGGGCGACAAACAGGAGACGGCCGTCAATATCGCGTATGCCTGCAAGCTGCTGGACCCTGAGGAGGAGATCCTAACGCTCAATGCTGATTCCCAGGTGAGCCTCAGCAACCTGCGTGTTGCACATTCAGACAAGCCTTCACTGCTCTGTCATAAAAACAGTATATGTAATATAAATCTGTGTTCTTTCCTCCTTAAAACATCACTTTTATTAAAAATTATGGCAGGCAGGCTGAGTAGCTGGTCGTCTGAGGAATACTGAATATGTTGAATTCTGGGTTGTTGGTTCATCTGGCTGCCAGATGTGAAGCAGTTCAGGCAGTTCGATATTAAGCCAGCGTCCTGATCCTGACCTGCAGCCCGCTCTGTGCCTGTCTCTGAACCAGGAGGCGTGCGCGTTGCTGCTGGAGGAGAGTTTACACTACATCCAGGCCAAATTCCTCTGCAGTCCCACAGCCCAAGCTGCCAAGGCCTTCCACGCTAACTTTGCTGCCTTCGAGATCTACCCCTCTTCATCTCCATCCTCCTCCTCCTCCCTCTCCCACGCCACTCACTTCACGGTGCACCGGCTGGGCCTGGTAATTGATGGGCAGACCTTGGCCTGTGCCCTGGATAAGAGCCTGGAGGATAAGTTTCTGGCAGTCGCGCGGAGCTGCCGGTCGGTNCCTGTGCCCTGGATAAGAGCCTGGAGGATAAGTTTCTGGCAGTCGCGCGGAGCTGCCGGTCGGTGCTTTGCTGCCGCTCCACGCCCCTGCAGAAGAGCATGGTGGTCAAACTGGTGCGAAACAAGCTGAAGGTCATGACTCTGGCCATAGGTATGTAACACACTTCAGACTTCTCGTTTTCCACTCAGCTCTCAACCCATCAGTAAAAAAGGGTTAAATGGTTAAAGTATGTCCAGCGACCTCCAGAGGTGACCCCAACTCAAGATCGGGGTTCCCCTACATGGATTGCTTTATGAAAAGGGATCACAGCAGGACAGGATTTTGACTAAAAGGTCTGTCGGTAAACACAGTAAATATGGCTGTTTAGTAGCCACGAGTAGCAGCTCTAATCACTGACAAATACATATCATCTTCCATAACCCCTCATGTTTTTTAAGCAAATTCTATAGTGGGATTTGATTTAAAAGTATTAATTTTACCAGCCCTTTGATAGTTATGTGGCTAACATTAGCCACATTAGAGGTCGCCTGTCTGTCCAACAAATATCATGCAAACTCTGCATCCAGGGTTTTTCCTGGCTCAAAATGAGGTGGAGGTGGTACCATCCTGATCATGTGCACACACGTGCTGCATATGTACCATGCTTTCAACTGGCTCAAGCACACACTTTTACAAGCAACGTATTTTAGGAGTTTTAATAATTATATGATTGAAGAAAATGACAATTTTCTTCAATTTTTTTCTCAATTTTCTTCAATTTTTGGCCTTGACTCCTCGTCCTGTCCTGCACTCTGACTCTGATCCTCTCCATCACTGCTCCCTGCCACTTCTTATGGTTGTGCACTACTTTCAGACCTGACAAATTTACCGCATGTCGTCAGTAACATGAATTATTACTTTTTAACTGCCTGTAGCCTAATAATCAGATGATGTCTGCACTGTTTGACCTGCCCTCATGATTCTCCTCCTCACAAACTCGCTTTGTAAAGTAATGGCAGATTCTAAGAGCTGATTGGACGTGCTTGGATGCAAAAGAAACAATATTCACCTGTTTGAACAGCCATGAAATATCAGGCCTGACACATTGGGAAAATTGCAACTCTTTTCTTCTTCTTTGGCAGTTTTGGCAGCACCTTTCCCGGTGCTCTGTGCTGATTACAATACAGCGCCACCACATCAGCGCTACACCGCAATAGCAGTTACAAATGACAGAAATCCACTTGGTGGATTTCTGTCATTTCTGTCAAGCTTGTTAGAAAATAGTGTTTTCCATGAAGACGCCCGTCGGAGTTTTGTCGAGAGCTGGAGGCGATATGAAATTTGACGGAGGTGGCCACATTGTAATTCTCTATGCAGGGAAAAACCCTGGCATCGTTATTGAAAGTTTTGCAGTCTGAAGCTGGTAAGATCTATACAGTGTTGCCAGGTTTTTGTGTTTTCTGTAAAAAGCGGCTGTTTTGATGGAGTGAAATAAAGTGCATTAATGCTGGATACCTACTGATCTGGCAACCCGCAGTCAGGCTGCACTGCTCACTTCAGGCTGCTAGAGGCATCTGTGAGATCAACTAATAGCAGTGGATTTTATGTGGTAGTAATTCTAGTTTAAAAGATGAAACATCACAGAATTCAAGAGTATTGGCATTTAACATTGGTAGGGACACTATTGTGTCTTTGTGTTTTCTATGACACACACATACACAAACAGCTTGACTGTACAAAGCATTTACTGTATTCACGTGTTATTTAAATAACATCTTTTCTGATAGAACTAATATCGCTCAATTGATTTAATATTTAAATTGCAGGTGTGAGATATTCATAATTAGTGTTAGTTGCTTCAACTTCAGTATCAATCAATGTTATAATCGTAGGAGAAAATATCCTCCCAAAAAAGTGAAAAATGAGGGACATCAGGTGCTTTTTAACAAGAAAACATAGCAGCTGAGATAAATAAGAATGATCTTGGCTCAAAGCTTTGCAAACAATTAGCATATTTGGCACTTTATTGTTTAGTAAAATAACACCCCCCTCCCCCTTTTCACGAGTAGGCTGCTTATGATTTTTATCATTATAACATCGCCATTATGTGCAAAATGATCCACAGCATACCAGCCTTTGTTTTCGTGAATGCCATGCATCATTTTATGAGGAAAATTCTGGAAGCAGCAGTTTGACACAGGCAGGTGGAGGTGAAGGTCTCAAGTGAGGGTCTTATAGCCAAAGTGACATGTTTGGCTGAAAGTTCACAAATTGCCTGAAAAATAAATACAAGAGTTTATAAGATGGTTTAGGGAAATGTTAATGTTTGAGCGTCGCCTTGGCTCCGTCACAAATCATGCATGATTTTATTAGCTGCAGGAAACTTCAGTCGTGTAGCTTAAATGAACAGGCTGAAAGAGGACAGAGCTACAGAACGTGAGGCGAGGTTTTAAAGGACCATATCGGCGATCGTGCATGTTTGAGCCCAACATATTTACAATCTGCACACATGTTACTGTCAACCAATTTCCAAAACATAAAACCATATTTTAGTTCTCCTGTTATTTTTTTTTCAAATCCCCTAAGCGTTCAAAATCACGACCAGGTTATACACCCACCTTAACATTCAGTGTTTCGCCTGCTAATAGTTTGTAGACTGTAGAAGTCATGGTCATTTTAATCTCTCGGTAAAGGCATCTTCTCCTGGGACTTCTCCTGTGTTGAACTTTAAATAAAATTACTTCAGCAAAAATCTAATAGACATGTTGTTTGCTGTGAAGGATTACTTATCACAAGCATGTTTCAAGGTTCTACAAATTAATTTTAATCGCGTAATGGAATGAACTGAAACCAGTG
The DNA here is from genome assembly GCA_014773175.1 of Lucifuga dentata. Classification (NCBI taxonomy): domain Eukaryota; kingdom Metazoa; phylum Chordata; class Actinopteri; order Ophidiiformes; family Bythitidae; genus Lucifuga; species Lucifuga dentata. Next base: position 113,936 of record VXCM01002546.1, read on the forward strand.
GCAGTCTGGAAAGAAGGAAAAAAATTCTGAAAATTTCCACTTCAATCATATATTTTGGGAAATGGTAGTAATGTAACTTGTACGGATTTATATGTTGGGCTCAAACATGCCCTATCGCCGGTTTGATCCTTTAAAACGGCTTTTACAGTAGGACGTTCAAGCTATTGTTAAAATGCCATAATATTGGAGTTCATTTGCGAGACTTATTTTGATACACCAACTCACCATTGTTTTACCTGCAGGAAACGCGATCACATAGTTTATCAGGAGTGCAGAATGAAGGAAAAGCAGTTAGAACTGTAGGATCTCAGGTGAGCTCTAACAGTGGTTAAGCGATAATTTTTTTATTACTATTAATAATACACTTGTCAATAATAAATGTCCTTTAGCCTGATCAATCTCTTCATGTATTTGATTTGTAGAACAGAACAAATTTGCTTCGTTTTTAGGAAAAATGGAAGTTAAGCGTGAGATTTAGCAGGAGGATAGTGAGGTTCAGTTGAGCTGCCATGACAAATTTTGGAAGATAAACCAAAACCAGACAAATCCAAACGACACAAAATACAAAGACTTTCAAACAGGGTTTTTACTGTTTCAGATTTGCTGGTACAAGAAATATCCTCAACTATATTATGCATTATTGCCCAAACTTTAAAAAAAAAGTACCTGTGATGTCACTGATGATTCCTCAGCCTGTTCTGAAATCATTCTTACAGGTAAATTTCAAAACTTAGCAATTTGTTCCTGTTTGTTCATACCTGCAATTTTTCAAATATGTTTATTTAGAAAATCTATCATATATCAATATTAAATATTAATTTTAGTTTCAGGTGTGGTACATTAATAAAATAAAATGTTAAAATTAGTTATTAACATTTATTAATTAAAATTAATAAATGTTTAAAATCAGAAAAAAAATCCATACAAGTCTTGTGCACATAAATAACAAATGCATAAATAATTACTAGTACTTACTACTTAATTACTAGTAGTAGTAATAATTAATACATAAATAAAATAAATGATTAACAGAATCAAGCTGTTTGTGTGTATGACATAGAAAAACAGACAGCACATGCACGCATAACTGTGCATATTGGTTATCCGACCAAAAATCTCCCTACTAATGTTAACACCTAACCTACGCCCTCGGTCTACTGAGAAGTGTTCACACACACACACACACACACACACACACACACGTTGTGAACACTGAGGGGAAACAATGTTATTTTCAAGCACCTTAGTAGTCAGACATTTTGGCTTAATGAAGCTGTAGCATCATGGAGGTGACATGAAGATGACAGGGTGACTTATGATTGTCTTTTTGCTGTTTACAGTTTATTTGTCACGGCTACGCTCAGGAGGACGCTGTTTTTGCCAGCCAAGCACTTTCCTGCCATTGCTATGTTAGCAGTAAAGAGGAGAAAGAAGAGGAAAGACTGCAGCTCCCAACACTAATGGGGAAAAATCTTTGTGGTCTTTTTCCTTTTTACGTCTCCGTAGGGACACCACATGATCGAGAAGCTCCACCACCATCAGCATTTATCATATTCTTTTCACATCAAGTCTGTGTTAATGAGCACATTCACTTTGAATATACAGCAGATAGATTGCAGTTTGTCACGTTAATTCTGGAATTTCTGGCATTACGTATTAAAGTGCATGTAAACATTCTAAAAGACATCTAAAGGTGTGTTCACATGTTCACACCTACATGGGGTTGAATTAGACTCAGGTACATTTTCCCCTTGATATGATTTGTTTGGACACGTATGAACACAGCAATCGCATTCAGCTAAGACCTAAAATAACCACATTAAGACATGGAAATAAGAAAATACCATCGTAACGCATAGGGCTGGGCGATAAATTAATTTAATTGAATTAATTTGATTTTACATTTTGGCACGATGTGTGAAATGGCTGAATTGCCAAATCAAGTTTGTTTGGTTTTTTTTGTTTTGTTTTTTTTTTTTTTAAATCAAGTATCTCACTATTTTTAATGGGAAATGTGGCAGTGGGTCGCTCCCCATCAAACAAGCCCACAAAGCTTTCAGCAGGTCAGACATCCTGTCAAGATGCCAACTAACACTTCCACTGAAGATGAGCTCATTTCTAAGAAAGGAAACGTCACATCAGTCATAAGGAAGCGGTTTGGTTTTGTGCTTCACAGCGTAGCTACTAGTAGCAGTGCATCAAACGTATTTCAGTAGCTGCGATAGAAACATGCAGCTGAGTGGCAGTAATGCAGCGCTGCAAGATGCAGATCTGCAGTCAAAGCGCAGCGAAAAAGCAAAAGACGTTAGCTGCAACATTTTCCTGTGTCATGGCGTCTGATCAGAGGGTCTTCAGCATGGTGGAATACTGTAACATGTCAGAGCATCAAGCCACAGGCAGCAGACAGGCTGCTGTTCCTCACANATGGTGGAATACTGTAACATGTCAGAGCATCAAGCCACAGGCAGCAGACAGGCTGCTGTTCCTCACAAGGAACCTGGACACTGCTGTAAAAACCCTTTATTTTGTAATTTTTCTTTTTTTTTTCTTTTTTTTTCTTTTTGATTAGAAAGCCCTTTAAAATAATATTATTTAAAACTACCATTATTTGTTTTTATTATTTTAATAAAGAAAATACTTATTTTAATTATGTTTTTTTTTTTTTTTNTTTTTTTTTTTTTTTTACTAAGTTTAGAGGAAAACAAGAAAAATCGAGAATAAAATGGAGAATGGTCCATAAGTGAGACAAAAATCGAGATTTTATTTTTAGGCCGTATCACTCAGCCCTAGTAATGCCTCTGTCAAGGCAAACGCCAAAAGATGCCGGTAACAGGCCGTTATGAATGAGGGAACAAGGTTGCATGACGATATTTACCCTTATTAACAACTTAGTTTTGCGCTAAGCTTTGTAAATCTCGCCTTAAGACTTTGGATTTGAGTATTCCTGCCCTAAAGTTTTCAAATTTGATATTTATTCACTGTAATAAGAACATTTGGATCACTTTCTTAATTACATAACACTCTTTTGCTAATACTTCATAGATAGCTTACAGTGGACTTTGTGGACGTCTGAATCCACATTAGCAATTTCAAACTTATTGTCATCATATTCAAAAGCCAGTATGTCTCTGTATCTGCAGTAATATTTGGGAATGTCAGAATATTTTTTATTTTCTGTAGAAACTGGGTTTTGCCAGATAGCATGTACCATAACCTTTGCTTGCATACTCATCACCACCTACCTCATATATTCAGCTAACACCACCACTTTAGCACTGCTTATTATTGTGACAACAAAACTCTCTCTCTGCCCACCAACACTTCATCCCCCACTTCACCACCTGTGGTGACAAAAAGCTGTCCACACTTCTCAAAGTGTCGCAAAAAAACAAAAACACTGCTTGGTGGCCACCGCAGCAGGTCTGGCAGCTTTCACAGCCCACATCACAGAGGGATACACCAGCAGGTAGAGGACGCTGGTATCCTAAATAGTGGTGGATAAGAACCCCATTACACACACACACACACACACACACACACACACACAGCCAATATAACAGCTAAAGAAAGTGACAGTTCTGGGAATCCATGATGTTCCTCCCACTTACAAGACAATATAACACACACACACACATACACACACAGGGAGGCACATTTTTGAATTTTCCATCATCCCTCAACACACTCGATGAATTTCCCTCCCAATCCCCCCCNCCCCCCTCACCCCAATTTCTCGCTTCTCCCAGAAACTGATCAAACTAATGCACTGCTGCCAATTTCCTTATTACAGGTTTACATATTAACGGACCAAACCTCTCATTTTGCATGTTTGAGCCCAACATGTTAAATTTTCATACATGTAACGTTACTGATAATCATTTCCCAAAGCATACTACTGGAATGGTGAATTAAACAATTGTTTTTCCTACCTTCCAGACCGCCATTGGTTTCAGTTCATTCTGATACATTATTAAAATCAACTTGTTGATACTTGAAATGTTCTTAGGAACATCATCGTGAACAAGACGTGTATTCAGGTTTTTTTTTTTTTATTTATGTAATTTTAGCGTTTAAGCATAATAAAAAACACAGATTGAATGTATGTTTCCACTGGGGAATATAGTCCCAAAAGAAGAACCTGCGTTTATCGAAAACCATGACTTCGTAAGGCTGTGTAACTATTAGCAGGCGAAACATCAATTTTTAAGGTGGGTGTATCGCTTGAATATTTGATTTTGAAAGATTAAAAGGTTTTGCAAAATATCAGGAAAGCTGAAATATGGTTTTATCCTTTGGCTCAAACATGCGAAATGGGTGGTATGGTCCTTTATATGGGGTTTTCCCGTGCTTTGTGTTAAAGGACCATACCGGCAATCGTGTATGTTTGAATCTATACAATCCACATACACGTTACATCCTGACAACCATTTCACAAAATATACCACTTAAGTGGTAAACTTTTGAATTTTTTTTTCTACCTTCCAGGCTGCTGTTGCTTTCAGTTTGTTCCAGTACGCTATGAAAATCAATTTGTAGAGACTTGAAACACGCTTGGGATATGTAATCAATCACAGCAAGCAAGATGTCTATTAAGTTTTTTGCTGAAGTAAATTAATTTAATAATCCCACATGGAGCTGCACGGAAGATGATGTATTTCTCCGCCAAGAAATATAGTCCCAGGTGAAGATGGCTTTTACTGTGAAATTAAAATGACCATGCCTTCTACAATCATGCGGACATGTTCAAAGGTGAAACATTGAATTTTAAAGTGGGTGTATCACCTGAACATTTGATTTTGAAAGATTAGAGGATTTGAAAAAATGACAGGAAAACTATGTTTTATGTTTTGGAAATTGTCAGTAATGTATGCAAGGTTCTATATATTGGGCTCAAACATGCATGATCGCCAGTATTGTCCTTTAAATGCTCGTAAGGCCGATGCTCCAACAGATTGTGTACTCAAATTCCTCTGTCTGTGTGTGCGTCTACGTGTGCGTTTATGCATCTCTCTCTCTCTCACCATTAATCTCAGGTGATGGGGCGAATGATGTCAGCATGATCCAGGTAGCTGATGTGGGCGTGGGCATCTCGGGACAGGAGGGCATGCAGGTAAGGAGAAATGTGGGCGGGGACATGTGGGAATGGGAGGCACCCTGAGGGAGTGACGGGTGGGAGCGTGCAAGGCTTTGGGGTGATTTGAAGGGGGGCAGTAAAAGAGATGTGATGAAGGATGGAGAATGAGGGAGGAACTATGGGAGATGATAGGGATGTATAGCCGAAGGTGTGAGGTGACTTTTTGGTCTTTTGTGGGTTTTCATTACTCTTATGCATGTTTAGCGTAATATAACTGACCAACACACACACACACACACACACAACCTTACATCCAGTAAATAGTCTTGGCCGCGTGTTGCCGAGCCAGACTAGATTGCGGTTTTGTAGCTCGTCCTGCATCCTGCAGCGCAGCAGTTACACTTTATTGCTGCTTCACCCTTAAACTCCATCCACAGCTGCTCCTCTCCTCCATCCCCGTTTCTCAGGTCACAGCTAAAGTAACAGCTTTGGCAGTGGCAGTGGGAAATGTGAAATGTGCATGGGGGGGATGACCCCCCTCCCCCCCCGTGCACATTTCACTTGAGCACTGTATTCCAGAAAGGTGATCTTGCACAGCAATGATGGAGATTCCCAATTAACTTCCAGGAGAGGCTTTGCAGGCACGCTGCAGCGTAGCACATCTGTTAAAGTCTCGGTTTCCTGTCCTTAACCGAGCTGCTAGATTAATCATTGTTAATCAAATTTCGACTTAATGAGACGGCAGTCACTCCTCGGGATCCCGTACTGTGCTGAGACGTGAGTTTCTCCCCTCAGGCCAGCACACTCCACATTATGATTAACAGACCTCTCCCTCTATTAGGAGCGCGCTCCCCATGTAGTCGTTTAAAGGCCGTTATTAGAACGCAGCAGAAACTAAATTGCTGTACAACGACGCATCTGTGGTTATTTTTCACGTCGGCGGATAGCGTTGAAGGGTTGAGATGTGTCACAAAGTGTTACGGGTGTTGTTTGAATGTAACATATAAAATGACTCGACTACAGGGAGGATTTTGTTTGGGGTCGTGATAGATGAGACTGACAGCTTCCTGCTGCTGTAACGATGAATCCCAAAAGGCGGACAGCCCATTTAGGGGTTATTGCCTTGGAAAGATGATATCCACTACGGACTCATTAAAAAGAGGCAGGTGAGTATAGCGTGGCCAGCTATTTACTCATAACTACACGTGTCACATGTGCGTGAGTATTGGAGGTGTGAGGAAGACAGAAAGGAAGAAAGATAGATTAAATATTGGATCTAAGGAAGGAAGCTTAAATATAAAATCTTAAAAAAGGAAGGAAGGAAGGAAGATAAAATATTGGATCTAAGGTTAAATATTGGATCTAAGAAAGGAAGGTTAAATATTGGATAATTTTTTATATATATTTTGCAGGCGGTGATGGCGAGTGACTTTGCTCTCCCACGTTTCCGGTATCTCCAGAAGCTTCTGCTGGTCCACGGTCACTGGTGCTACTCCCGACTGGCTAACATGATTCTCTATTTCTTCTACAAGAACGCTGTAAGCTTCTTTCACCGTACTTACATCAACAATGTGTGTCCAAATACACCCCTTCATTTTTGAGAACTAGAGTAAATCAGACCAGAGTCCTGATCACATTTGTTTATTGCTATGCTGGCTGGATTTTTGGAAGTCAAACTTTGAACTTTGACTACATCCAAAAAAAACCCAAACAGGATATGTGCAGAATAATTGTGAAACTGTGCATGCTGTTGTAGATAACATAACGCTTCTTCACAGCTAGCAGCTAAGATAGTGCTATCACAGCTAACATCGTGAACACCCTGCAAATATATGGCTTAAAGGATCATTCCGACAATCTTGCATGTGAGCCCAATATAGTATAAATATATAAAATCTGCATACATGTTACGTTACTGACAACCAATTTCCAAAACATAAAACCGTATTTTAGTTTTCCTATTATTTTTTCAAATCTCCTAATCTTTCAGAATCAAATGTTCAGGTGATACGCTCACTTTAAAACTCAATGTTTCACCTAACACTTAAGCACAATTTTAGAAAAGCGTCTTCTCCTGGGACTATATTTCCTGGCAGAGAAATACATTGTCTTCCGTGCGGCTCTGTGTTGGATCGGTTAAGTAAAGTTACTTAGGTAAAAAAAAAAAAAACTAACAGACAATTCTGAAATTTACCGCTAAAGTAGTATATTTTGGCAAATGGTTGTTAGTAACGTAACATGTATATATATAGATAGATATACATACTGTCCATAGAGAGAGATACTGTATATTAGGCTTAAACATGCACAATCGCTGGTATGATCCTTTAAATGGGAGATGACCAATAAACACACGACTCCCCCCCCCCCCNCCCCTTTGTTTTCACCTATCCATCCCCAGCGCTGTTATCTGTTATCTTTTGTTCCCCACAGATGTTTGTGGCCCTCATCTTCTGGTTTCAGTTCTACTGTGGATTCTCAGGTTCGGCCCTGATTGACCAGTGGTATCTAATCTTCTTCAACCTGATGTTCTCCGCCTTCCCACAACTCATCACCGGCACGCTGGACAAAGACGTGTCAGCAGAGACTCTGCAGCAACTACCTCAGCTCTACACCAGCGGCCAGAACTCAGAGGTCAAGCGCCGCTCCTCAGAAAGAATAATAGCTGCCTGTCAAACGCGGCCCTGATTCATTTTTAGCCTGAAGCGCGTGCACGTTTCTGTGCACTTTTGCAGCATGTTACAGCAATAATAATGTAGACTGAAGGAACTGAAAAGATCATGAATAAATTATTTTTCTAGTAATTACCTTTTCTCAGTTAGTTTAACTTTTTTTTTTTTTTTTTTTTNTTTTTTTTTTTTTTTTTTTACTATTTTCTCCTATTTTGTGCCCTCTGAGTACTGAATACAGACCTCACAACAGACTTATTTTTAGACTTTTTAATGCAAACTAAATATATCTTAATTACACGTTCATTGACCTACCTACATGTTCAGATAATCAAATTGTACTATATTTAATAATGTTTTGATGTCATCGTTGCTTTTTTCACTGATTTTGTAGGTTTGTGTCCAAAAATTTGTTGACAGTGTCTTTGTTGATGGTAAACAAAAACTATCTTTTATCTATAATTATTGAGAACCACTTTTTTCTTTTTTTTTTTTTTTTTTTTTTTTTTTNTTTTTTTTTTTTTTTTTACATTATTTCACAATTTAAAGCTTGTCTTTGTCACACGGATTCTGTCTTGCAGGAATATAAGCCATATATGTTCTGGATGAACATGATCGACGCCTTCTACCAAAGTCTGGTCTGCTTCTTCATCCCATACTTTGTGAGTCTGGTTTTAATTTCTATCTGTTTTTTCTCTGTAACACCTTGTTGTTTGTACTTATTCATCATTTCCTTCTTGGACTCGGGTGTTTCTTTCAGGCCTATGCAGACTCTGATGTGGATCTGTTTACATGGGGAACTCCCATTACCACCCTCGCTTTATTCACCATTCTGCTGCACTTGGGCATTGAGACCAAAACATGGGTAAGGAACTTAATTAAATTTGTGAATAATGCAATAACTCAACTCAATTTTGATTTTTTTTTTTTTTTTTTTCATATACTGTTGAGAAATGTATTCATCTTCATATCAGCCCAAAGGAGAAAAATGTTTCTCTGAATCGGGGCTGAGTGATATTTTGGTTTGCTCATTAATCAGCAGTGACAGGAAACCAGGACACATGATACGACAGGTGAAGGAGGGGCCTGATTCTCACCCACCGCCACAGAGATCAGGGTGCAGTCTCTAGTACCTTTGTCTTGGCCAACGAAAAAAATTAGCCGTGTTCAGGTGGAAAGATGGTGAGAGGTCTTGTGCTTGTCGCTGCACTAATGACTCCTGATGAGTGGAGGAGGGCAATTAAAGGGCCATGCCACCCATTTTACATGTTTTGAGCCTAATATATTCAGTTTTCATACACGTAATGTTACTGACAATCATTTCCCAAAGCATACTACTGGAATGGTGAATTAAAAATGTTTTTCCTACGTTCCAGACCGCCAGTGGTTTCAGTTCATTCTGGTACGCTATTAAAATCCACATGTTGATACTTGAAACATTCTTGGGATTGGTAATCCATCATCGTGAACAAGACGTGTATGCAGCTTTTTTCGAAGTTTTGTAATTTTAGCGTTTAAGCGTGATAAAAAAAAACGTGGAGTGAATGTATGTCTCCATGGGGGAATATAGTCCCAAAAGAAGACCTGCGTTTATCGAAAAATTTTAATGACCATGACTTCATAATTCTGTGTAACTATTAGCAGGAGAAACATGGATTTTTAAGGTGGGTGTATCACTTGAATATTTGATTTTGAAAGATTAAGAGATTTTGCAAAATATCAGGGAAGCTGAAATATGGTTTTATCCTTTGGGAAATGATTGGCAGTAACGTAACATGTATGAAAATTTAATATATTAGGCTCAAACATGCAAAATGGGGTATGGTCCTTTAAACTCAACTCAAGAAACTGGAAACACTCCATGTTATGGAGGTAGCTGGTTCTCTGCACCCTCCACAGGCTGACAGACAAGGACTATTAGAGCACAGGGAAACTATAAATTAGGGGGTAAAAAGGAGGGAGAAATTAATAAAACAAACAAGGTGTTTTTGGGCTAATTTTGGGAATAATTAAGAACTACTTTACCCAGACTTACTTGGAGTAGGAACTATGTGGTTCCTTCAGCAAGATCCTAGTTTGAATTCCCATTGCCCTTCAAGTAAATGAGGATTATGAAAATTAGATCAAGTGACGTCTCCTTCTATCAGAGCCACTTGGATTATTCTGAGCTTTAATTTTTTTTAGTCTTCTTTCTTTTTTGGTAGTCAGCTTTTTTTCATGGGTAATTTTCCAAGTTCTGATGAATGTAGCAGGATCTGTATTCCCTGGCGGAGACATATATTTTCTTCCATGCAGCTCCATGTTGGACCAATTAAATAAATATTACTTTCACAAAAAAAAAACAAAACTAAAACTTAATAGGTGTAGTGTTCGCTGTTTCAAGTTTCTACAAGTTGGTTTTAATAACGTACTGGAATGAATGAAACCAGTGGCAGTCTGGAAGGTAGGAAAAACAAATCTAACATTTACCACTCCAGTAGTATGTTGTGGAAAATGGTTGTAACATAGCATGTATGTTGTAACATGCAAAATCAATATTATTGTCTTTTTAAAAGGTTTTGGGAAATTTATCAGGTGGCATATTTATTCATTTCCTTTTAGCCAGTTGGGGACCATTACATCAAATCCATGATGGGAATATGTCACCACTCTCCATGCTGTTTTTTTTTTTCCCACTCGAACCAGCCTCTTTTTCTGCGTGAGCAGTGGCGTGGAAGCTGACAGGCACACGGATACTTAACTCTGGCTGATTGGATTGAACCAGAAGGCTCTGCAGCAGCATCAGGGCCGATATATCACCCTGACAGTTTGTCTGCCTCCATCCAAGCCCTCCGTGAACCGTGTGCACCACGTTACAGCAAGCCGCCATTTAACACAGACATAGAGACCAAAAAAAAAAAAAAANAAAAAAAAAAAAAAAATCTCTTTATTTATTTATTTACATTTTTTACCACCTCCCATATGCCCAAGTTTTATTCTCAGGTATCCACGTGTGGTTCTCGTAAATGGCAATGGCAGTCTTGGACGCGAGCCATTTCAAATTTATGGCCCCCGCGTNTGTGGTTCTCGTAAATGGCAATGGCAGTCTTGGACGCGAGCCATTTCAAATTTATGGCCCCCGCGTCGAGTCTTTTCCATTATGCCGCAGCTGTAAATTTAGCCTGACAAGTTTCGTACATGAAAAATGTCCTTTTCACTAACTACTTCCCCGGACATGATGGCCTCTCGAAGCAGAGGAGCCTATTTCCACAGCGAGCAGCATTGACTACAAGTAAGCATTTGGCAGGTGCTTCATTCTGTGGCCGCTCAGGAAAATAATGCATGCATTATTGGTGAACGTCTGCGGAAGTCAATTAAAGGTATTTGAGGTGACAGGAGGCAGTGCGCTTTCTCTTCCTCGTCCAGTAGCCGCGAGGACGTAATTAATTATGTGCTTGGGTGTAGGAATGCTTTTGTGTGTGTGTGTCAGACGGGACAATACTTTAGTGACGCATTGTATAGTTTTCACTCTGTCAGATGTCTATCACCCACTCAAATCAAGAAGGCCTCCAGTTGAAAAATTAGTTTATTTGTTCCTCCTGACTGTATTAAAATTCGTTAAAGAGCCTGAGATGCCCTCTCTCATTTCATGTTTCAGCAGTATAAGGTCGTGTCTGTACTAAGTAATAATACATTTTTGTATAGCACACTTTTAATACAGCTCAAAGTACTTTACATAAAAAAGCAAGAAAACCGTCTAGATATATTTAAAAAACTGAATAAAATGGCACGCAACATTAAACTCTTAAAATACATAAAAAATATTTTAAAACGGTTTGGACGTTTGGGCTGGGGGAGGAATCTCGTATCTGACCAATCAGCAACGTTTATGGTGGGTCCAGGAATCCACCCAGGGATCCCTGGACCATCAGAGAGCAGCAAACCTGTTGTAGGAGCTAAAATGGTTCAGGGTACAAAGTCCGTTATGACAACGGGTCCTGGTTCTTTGATGTGAAATAAGGGAAAGATCCTGAAAAAGTCCCTGTGGTGTAAAAGGCGCTCGTGTTCAGATGGTTTGGCGTTCATTGTCACGTTTTTTGTTTTTTGTTTTTTTTCCTTCTCTCCCCTGTAGACCTGGATTAACTGGGCGTCCATCTCCTTCAGCATCGCCTTATTCTTCACCGTGGCCTTGTGCTACAATGCCTCCTGTCCCACCTGCTACTTGCCCTCGAACCCGTACTGGACCATGCAGAGGCTGCTACAGGATCCGCTCTTCTACTTGCTCTGCATCATCACACCTGGAGCTGCGCTGCTGCCCAGGTATGCCCGAGTCATTTTCCACAGGGATAAGTCCACAAGCTCTTTTCCTAGAAGCGGTTATGCTCTGTCATGAACTCGGTTATCAATACCAGATGCCTTTCATGCTTTTCCCAGGAGTCTGGCATTGATATTTGGAATATGCTGAAGTGTGTTATCGCATGCGGCTCTGCTTTTATTTTGCAGATATTTCTACAGGGCGTGTCAAGGCACACTGTTTCCCAGCCCGGTCCAAGTTGGAAGACAGTTGGATAAACTCCCCAGCGAAACCCGCAGGAACATCCTCAGCAGGGTCAAGGTGGGGTCACCGCTCGACCCTAAGCCTCCCTTCCTGTCCCTTGTTAAGAACTCCCCTAAAAACTGTAATCACAAAGACTCCAAGACACCACGGAACCGTCAGAAGTCAGTCTTACAAACACATGATGCTGAGAAGTCTCATGCTAAAGGCCAAAGCAGCCCACAGGGGCCCACGGACAACGAGTCGGGCATCTCGGATCTTTACACGTTAGCTTCCACAGAAGCAGACACTCTTCCTTATACCAAAGATGCTCCCCTGCAGTCGGAGGAGTTGCCGCTTCCTCCCACCAAAGACTCTGACTGCCTCGATAAGACTTTAGACCCGTCAGATCCGAGTCTGTCCAGCCGGATCACCTCCACGCCTCTGCACTCACAGACAGACGCCGTNCGTCAGATCCGAGTCTGTCCAGCCGGATCACCTCCACGCCTCTGCACTCACAGACAGACGCCGTGCAGCTGACCCTGCCCCCCTCTGGGGGGTCCCAGAGCGTCAAATACACGAGGAGCTCGGAGGACAAACCCGGATCTGACCACAGCTTTCACCCAGCACAGAGGACAGAGCAGGTGGCAGAAGAGCTGGCGCTCCAGACCACCGTATGACGCGCCACGGTCTTAAATCTGTCACCCAAAGTCGACTTTGCACGATAGTTTTTATCTAATTTAATTGTATTTTTCAAAGGAGATTCTTTTATAAATGCTACAAATAGGTACTTTATATTTTTTGATGTAGAATGCTAAAATATTTTTTTGAGGTTTGGGAGTCGGAAGAACTGGAATAGCTCCCCTTTTTGTTTTTAATCGTGGGAAGTTTTTTATTTCACACAGATGCATCTCAGTACTTGATCAGGTTTTTAACGTAAAGGACGAGCAGAGCCACACATTCCAATGCTGTGTTATTTAGAGTATAGATTCTCTGGGATTGTGGTATCCTGCTCGTTCCTTCAGCTGGGCCTGGAAATGTATTCTGACGTGCATCGAATGCCGCAGTGGCCTTTAATCAGTGTCGAGACACGTTTTATGGGTTCTGTATATGTTTCATTTTGCATGTCAGGATTTTCATGCATATTCTCCTGGAGCTCCTCGGTGGATGTAGTGGCAGTGCCTCAGTGCTGGATTCTCAAATATTCTTTCCTCAGTTTTCGGAGACCTTGAAATGTCATTTTATAGTACATTCCACTGAATTATCATAAAAACTGTAGACTTTAAAGGGGACATATTACGCAGATTTCCATGTTCTTATTTTCCTTTGTTTTTTGTTCCTTTCTATTTTACAGTGATTTAATGTACAAAAAAAAAAAACACATTTGTCTACTTGTGCTGTGCATTGCTGCAGCACTGCTGTGCACGCTGAGTGAAAACGGAGACAGTTTTCACTCAGTGTGCACTGTGCATTGTACTTGGCGGGTGTCTAACCAGGCTTACACTCCATGTTAACTATGCATACATTTTGGATACAGTTGCTACACGAGCGGTGTTGCTAACATACTTGTTAGCATTTTTTACATCAACCTGGAGGATTAAATATTATGTCCACCAGGGGGCACTGTGATGGCCGAAACATAAATCATCTGTGGTCAGCGCTGGAATGCCTTAAAAACTACTTCTGATTTAACTCAAAAGCCTAAACAAAGATAGCCACAAAAAAGGAGATCCACATTTTATGAATGTGAAAGAAGCAGTGGTGATAACTGAGATGGTGCACGAGGCCGTTAAACTCACACCGCCATCCTCCATCAGCTCCGTCAGCTCCGCCTCATAACTACCAGGCACTTTTCTGCTTGTCACTGTTGTTGACCTGACAAAAGTTGGACAATAAAGTTGTTGTAGGTGTTGCATCTTGCCGCCGTGTAAAGGACACAATGCGCAACCAGTGTTTCAAATGAAAACTGGATACACATGGCAGCCATCTTGCGTACACGTATGCGTAGTTAACGTCAAGTATAAGCCCTGTTTGATGTAAATGTGTTACAGACATAAAGGACCAATCAAAACAAAGCTTTCAGGGCAGTGAAGGACCTGTGGGTTTGTTTCAGTGGCATTTCTACAGGTTTGAACTGGAGGTTTTCACAAGTCCAAAATCAGACCAGATGTAGAAATCTACCCAAACCCAATTTGCACAAATTAATTTATTTTTAAATTAAAACCAACTCGAACACAGGAGCAAAAACTCAGGACCCGACCCTACCAGACTGAATAGAATTTGAACCTGATCTGACTCGGAAACCAAGTAGACCCGTGAAAACCTCTAGTGTGAAACTCTAGTTTTGCAACTTTGGCAATATTCAGCACACTTCCTGCTTTATTATGCTATAAAAATGAGGGAAAATAACAAAAGCATAATATGTCCCCTTGAGAGCATAAACCATGAAATTTTCATTTTTACTACTTACACAGTTGTTGTCTTGTTGGATCTGTTCAGATTCTGCACAGAAGGCAAACGACAAGCTTCCATCACAGGACGTTTGACAGACAGGTTTACTTGAAGGTCATTTTGTTTCCTTCACCCATGTTGTTTTTTTTTTTTGNTTTTTTTTTTTTTTAATACAGCTTCTATTCATGCATAAGCTCAGCAGTTGAAAGAAGCCGATGAAGTCTTTTCCAACACAGGTTTTTAGATTGAAATTTGCACTACAAAAAACAGTTTCACAACTACCATTGAGTAATGCTGGTGATGCATTTAGTGCCCTGATACAGAATGGGACATTTGTTAACCATTTATATTTTTTTGCAAATGTAATGTACTTCTCACGAATTGCAAGTCAGTATGTAGAAATTTGGAATGACACTCCATGCTCTGGTAAATGTTCCAAAGCATTTAAAGGACCTACCAGTGATTTTGCATGTTTAAAGGACCATACCAGCCATTTTGCATGTTTGAGCCTATATATTAAATTTTCATACATGTAACGTTACTGACAATCATTTCCCAAAGTATACTACTGGAATGGTGAGTTAAAAAAATTATTTTCCTACCTTCCACACCTCCATTGATTTCAGTTCATTCTGATACACTATTAAAATCAACTCATTGATACTTGAAATGTTCTTGGTATAGGTAATCCATCATCCCGAACAAGATGTATATTCAGGTTTTTTCAAAGTTAATTTTAACATTTAAGCACAATAAACAGCACGGAGTGAATGTATGTCTCCACGGGGAATATAGTCCCAAAAAGAGACCTGTGTTTATTGAAAAATTTAAACAACCGTGACTTCATAAGGCAAAAGAGATTAAGAGATTTTGCATAATATCAGGAAAGCTGAAATACGGTTTTATCCTTTGGGAAATGATTGTCAGTAACGTAACATGTAAGAAAATTGAATATATTAGGCTCAAACATGCAAAATAGCCGGTATGGTCCTTTAAAGCCGCACCTTGAATATTTTGTCATTTGCACCAAATGCTGTGTATCTTTTCTCCTCGCAGTACATTTTTTATATCATTTACCAAAGATCATCTATGTTTCTGTATTTTCTAAACAGTGGTATATGCCGTGCCCTAACACTGGATAAGAAATCTAAGAGTTAGCCTTCGACGCTAAAGCTATTTTGTTCATTTAAAGCTAACGGAGAGGTTTTTTCTGTTTTCTTTGTAGATGATATTTATGGAACAACATCCTATGCAGTTTCTTTCCTCTTTTCCTGTTTTGCACGTGTTGCTTCGCTCCGGCGCGTTCCGATCACGTTCCGTCTGTTTGCTGCAGCACTTTATGTGCCAGAATGAAGCTCAAGCTTATTCACGGCTGCATTCCAACGTGCCCACTTTCACATGGGCCTCACAGGAACACTTACTCCCGCCGCACAATTCTCTACATATTTCACTTCCACTCCACTGTTTTCAGTTGTATTTCTGCTACAAGCTAGGCAGGTTTTTGGTTCAGTTAGGTTTTCTTCAGCCTGTAATACACACACACACACAACCACCTACAATAAGTGTATTTTATGACATTTTGTTGTTTTAATCAGAGTAATTTAAAAAAAAAACACATCACTTTGCGTCTACTTCAGATATACGCATGTAATTGTACCATGGCTATTTGTGAACAAAAATAAAAATCATGACATAATCGAGCATTTAGCCTTGATATCTTGTTTAATAGGAAAAAGCTGAAATGTCTTATTCAACAGTTCTTAAATGTCTTTGAGTTTGAATTTCTTTTATGGATTGATAGTCATCCAAAAAACAAAACAAAAAAAAAAAAAAAANAAAAAAAAAAAAAAACAATACAAGTCAAAATAAAATACAGTTCACTTTTAGTTCCTGCTACCTCTTTGAATAACACTGAAATTAGCGATAATCTGAAATAATAAAGGTTACATAATGATAAAATGAATGTTGGAGGACCATACTACTCGTTTTGCATGTTTGAGCCTAATATATTAAATTTTCATACATGTTACGTTACTGACAATCATTTCCCAAAGGATAAAACTGTATTTCAGCTTTCTTGATATTTTGCAAAATCTCTTAATCTTTCAAAATCAAATATTCAAGTGATACACCCACCTTAAAAATCCATGTTTCGCCTGCTAATAGTTATGCAAAATTATGAAGTCAAGGTTGTTTAAATTAAACGCAGGTCTTCTTTTGGGACTATATTCCCTGTGGAGACTTACATTCACTTCATGCTTTTTATTGTGCTTAAACACTAAAATTATGTAACCTCTAAAAGAACCTGAATGCACGTGTTGTTTGCCATAAGAACGTTTCAATTATCAACAAGTTGATTTTAATAGCGTACCAGAATGAACTGAAACCAGTGGCGGTCTGGAAAGTAGGAAAAAAATTTTTAATTCACCATTCCAGTAGTATGTTTGGGAAATGATTGTCAGTAATGTTACATGTATGAAAATTTAATATATTAGGCTCAAACATGCAAAATGGGAGGTATGGTCCTTTAAGGGGCTTTTTAAAAAATTGGCTTATTGATCAAATTAAGTTGGTTCTTGTTGTATGAATGTGAAACCAAATCATCTCATTTGGGTTTTTAGTTGATACATTTATATTGTCTCATCATTTTTAGGTTCAAGTTCAAAATGTTTAAAAAAAAACATTTGAGCTTCATTTACTGTAGTTAAAAGTGCCAAAATGCTGCTTTTAATCAAATCATTTAAAAGTGAATGAAACTGTGGCTTCATCTTGCTGCTATTTGATCCAGTTTGAAATAAGTTTACTACCTTTAAGTGTCTGTCGTCCTCCGCCTCAGAGTTGTAAGATGAGACGCCTTCATAAGAGGATCTTGATGATGGATGATCTTTGGCCTGGTGTTTCTGCGGTCTTTCTGTCGCCTGGTGAGCACAGCATCTTTTGAGGCCCGATGAGGGGAAAACAGACTCTGCTGATGCTGGAGCGACCGAATTCCTGACCAGCGCCGCACTTTTCCTCCACTTTACGCAGAGATAACGATGACGCCTCTGCTCTTCATCTCTTTCAAAGCCTAGGTGGAAACATACAATTGATCAGCTGTTTTGGAGGGGTTTTTTGCATTTCATTTCATTTATTTATTAATTTTTCCTCTAGACCCCTCTCCAGGTTATAAGGAACAAAGAGAAAAAATAACATATACATAGGCAACATCCTGGGTGGAACTTAAAGGACCATAACAGTGGTTTTGCAGGTTTAAAGAAACATACCAGCGATCGTGCGTGTTTGAGCCCAACATATAGAACCTGCATACTCGTTACTCATACTATGTTACTGACAACCATTTCCCAAAATATACTGCAGCAGTAAATTTTAGATTTCTTTCTCCTACCTTCCAGACTGCCATTGGTTTCAGTTCATTCCGGTACACTATTAAAATCAGCTTGTAGCAACTTGAAACATGCTTGAGATGCATAATCCATCGCAGAAAACACCACGTCTGTTAGCTTTTTTTGTCAAAGTAACTTTAACTGATCCAACAAGGAGCTGCATGGAAGACAATGTATTTCTCCACCAGGAAATACAGTCCCAGGAGAAGACGGCTTTTACAAAGAAATTAAAATCTCCTTGCCTTCTATAATCGTGCAAAAGTATTAGAAGGCAGAACCTTGATTTTTAAGGTGGATGTATCTTCTAAAAATTTGATTTTGAAAGATTAGGGGATTTGACAAAATATCAGGAAAACTAAAATGGTGTTATGCTGGAAATTGCTTGTCAGTAATGTAACATGTATGCATGTTGTACATATTGGGCTCAAATATACACAATCACTGGCATGGTCCTTTAAGCCCAATAAATACTACCAGCATACGCTTTATGTTCATTTATAAATAGAGAAATTACTGTTTATGATGTAGCCGCCATATTGAAATGACAGCATTGAACGTGGGGTTGAGGAACCTTGGTCCAGTAGGAACTCCGGGTCGAGGGAGGTCGCTTTCTTTGACTTTTCCCAGTCGGAGGACAGAAAATCCGAGTTCCAAGTGCAACTAGAATGCAGTATTAGTCTCCCAACATTCCTGTATCAGGTACTATTTGACATCAGACCAGCAGCACATACTATATATAATATTATGAGGTTTCATGTAAACAGCTGGTAATTAAAATCTTCCTCTCTGGGAATGAAGGACTCTTTACTAGCCTCTTCCATTTCCTCTGATGACTTTTTTTTTTTTTTTTTTTNTTTTTTTTTTTTTTTTTGATTAGCTGCGGTCCACAATCAGACAGGAGATTAATTCCCGCCCAAGCTAATGGAGCGTGATTTGCATTTTGTCATGTAAGAGCCTCGGCGACTCATCATTAAAGTCACCTTGACCCCGTTCCTGACCTTTAGTTTTAACAAGCTTAAATCACGACATTTTCAATTTCCTAAACTGCCTCATAAATAATCGGGCTCGACGCGGCCGTCGCAGGGCTGGATTGTGGGAAATGTTGATGCGTTTGAAAAGCCTTTGCAGCCTCTCCTCTCTACCGGCGTCGACTGTAGGAGTGTGTGTGTGTCGTTTGTTCACACCAGTGGAGATATGCACCGCAGCACTTTTGATTCCAAATAACAAATGAAGGCTTTTGCGAGCCAGAGCCATCTGTCTTCCAGTTGGTGGAGGCTTTATAATGCTCCGTTCTGCACTATCCTGCAGGAGTGCCCAGCCAAAGCATTATTGCTCTTTTTCAGTCAAAGTTCCCACTGAGACAGAAATACATCCATTTTCTACGCCCACTTATTGCTATTCAGAGTCACAGGGGACCAGGATTTCACACACACACACACGCAGAGATGAGAACATTCTGAGAAGTCTGAGGTCCTTTTGTGTTTTGTTTTGCGTTCACTACTGCACACACACACTCCTCATTTTTTAACATTTGAGCTTGTTAAACTTTTCATATCAGGACTAAAGATGGTAAAACAACTGAATTTGTGATCATTTAAAGACCAAAATAAAGCCCTAAATGTTGCTCACGCTCAGCTACAAATGTGTGTTTCTAATAATTAATGTTTTTAAAGGACCATACCATCCATTTTACATGTTTAAGTCGAATATATTCAATTTTCATACATGTTATATTACTGACAATCGTTTCCCAAAGGATACAATCGTGTTTCATCTTTCCTGATATTTTGCAAAATCTCTTAATCTTTCAGAATGAAATATTCAAGTGATACACCCACCTTAAAAATCTTAAAATCTCTTTTGCCTGCTAATAGTTAAGCAACCTTATGAAGTCAGTCTTTTAAATTTTTCAATAAACGCACTCTTCTTTTGGGACTATATTCCCCGGTGGAGACATACATTCACTCCATGCTTTTTATTGCGCTTAAATACTAAAATTATGAAAACTTCTAAAAAAAAACCTGAATACACGTCTTGTTGGCGATGATGGATTACCTATCCCAAGAATGTTTCAAGTATCAACAAGTTGATTTTAATAGTGTACCAGAATGAACTGAAACCAATGGAGGTCTGGAAGGTAGGAAAAACATTTTTAATTCACCATTCCAGTAGTATGCTTTGGAAAATGATTGTCAGTAACGTTACATGTATGAAAATTGAATATATTCGGCTCAAACATTCAAAATGGGTGGTATGGTCCATTAAATTGAATAATCTTTTGGATTGACTTAAATGCAGTTTGTCACATGATCCTTAAGAGTGTTTTAGATCCTCAGGTGGGGTTACCATGGCAACATGTCAAAACCACCTGACCATCTTTATTGAATCTACATGGAAGCAACATGGAGGCTACATCTTGGATGGGAGAATGTGTGTGACTAATAACAGAATGTGTGTGTGTAACCTTGAAGAGCAGCAAATATAACCTGGCCAATTGAATTTGCTGCCATGACACCTTAAAGGACCATACCAGTGGTTTTGCAGTTTGAGCCCAATGTATACAACCCATATACTTGTTACATTACTGAAAAATATTTCCAAAAAAAAAAGAAAAAGTATCCTAGAGCAGGAAATATTCAGATTGGATTTTTTTTCCTACCAGTACACTATAAAAAAAAGTCAACTATGCTCGAGATAAGTAATCCATCACAGCAATTAAAACACATTTTTTTTGTCGAACTAACTTTATTTGATGGGTCCAACACAGAGCTGCATGGAAGAAAAAAAGCTTGTATTTCCTGAGAGGAGTCCACACAGAAAGAGGTAGAACCAAGAAAGCATAGAATGTTCTCTGTAAACTACTGAACAAAATCCGGTTTTTGTTTCATGAACGTTTCGGTAAATCCTGCTCGTTGTGACGGCGTACAGATAATAAGGTTGAAGAGAGATGAGGCCTTCAGCGTGTCTGCTGTCCTGTGGATATTTATGTATTCTGATCATTGAAGTCACATTGATGACCTCCGTGACCCCGTTACCTTATTCAATACCAAATTATTTTTATTTCAATAAAGATTTGAAAAGCTTTTCTCGTTTACTTCCTGAAAGGACCCAGCAGGAAATGACTTGGGCTTTAAACTCACAGTGCCACCTACTGGTCTTTTGTATATAACACACTTGAACCAAGCTCGTTAAAGGACCATACCAGCAATTGTGCATGTTTGAGCCTAATATATTAAATTTTCATACATGTAACGTTACTGACAATCATTTCCCAAAGCATACTACTGGAATGGTGAAGGGTTTTTTTTCTACCTTCCAGCCGCCATTGGTTTCAGTTCACTCTGGTACACTATTAAAATCAACTTGTTGATACTTGAAACATTGTTGGGATAGGTAATCCATCATTGTGAACAAGACGTGTATTCAGGTTTATTTGAAGTTTTGTAATTTTAGCATTAAGCGCAACAAAAAGTGCGTAGTGAATGTATGTCTCCACCGGGAAATATAATCCCATAAGAAGACCTGCTTTCATCGAAAAATTTAAATGACCATGACTTCATAATTTTGCGTAACTATTAGCAGGCGAAACATTGATTTTTAAGGTAGGTGTATCGCTTCAATATGTGATTTGAAAGATTAAGAGATTTTGCAAAATATCAGGAAAGCTGAAATATGGTTTTATTCTTTGGAAAATGACNGAAAGATTAAGAGATTTTGCAAAATATCAGGAAAGCTGAAATATGGTTTTATTCTTTGGAAAATGACTGTCAGTAACCTTAGGTGTATGAAAATTGAATATATTAGGCTCAAATATGCGAAATAGCCAGTATGGCTATTTCGCATGTTTATTTAACTCAACCTTTAGCTCAACCTTTAAGGTTGAGTTAAATAATATACATTTGTCAATACAATATTGTAACTCAACATGTGCTTTACAGAACAGCAGAGCAGGCCTTTAATCCTGCTTCCATTTTCTTTTCCATGTCTACGTGGGGATGTTTTGGGTTTTGATGTGCTCATATCAAGATATTTTATTGATTCATTAGCTTCAGAGTGGAAACTTCATGGTAGCCGCATGAAGTTTTCATGGCAAATGGCAGTTTCACCAATTATTGAAGATCCAGAAATCAGCAAACAGAGGTACCTAGTAAATACATATACCTAAATACTTTTGAGGTACTTTACTTGTTTATTTCAGTTCTTTAGAATTTGCTTCTACCCCAGTAATTTTCAAAGGGAAACACTGTACTTTTTTTGCTCCACTACATTTATCTGATGGCTGTAGTAACTAGTTACTTTGCAGATTAAGACATACAATGCAACATGACATAAACTCATAAAATATTGTTTTTGTTGCCTTATATCTCAGCTTGTTCAGATTTTGTCACAATGTATTTTAATCATAAAGTTTTGTCTTTTTGAGGAGGATATGATCCTTCACCTGACCTTGTTTTTGCTTTATTTCATTGCAATTGTCTTTTTTTTCTTTTTTCTTTTTTTTTTTTTTTTTNTTTTTTTTTTTTTTTTTTCCAGATACAAAATTATCCAAATGTTGGATGAAAAAACTCCAGTTTGGGGAATTGTCATTATTGATGCATTAATACAGCAGATACTTATTAATGCATGAATAATTTATCACTGAGAGGGAGGATATTTCAAAATCACTATTTTTATTTTGGAGTTCATTTTACTGCTTACACTTATTTATTTTCACTTCAGTAGATTTTTTGTTCTAGTATTTTTCCAATTGTATTATTAGTCATCGCACTTAAATAAAGATTTTTTAGCACCACCACTGTCAGCAACTTTAAAGCCACTTCACTGACTTCCCCCTCACAGCTTGTGAAGTTGTTATCTTAACACCTTTTTAAAATAAGAGGACAAAATAGAGATTGCTGCTATATTTTGTTCAGGCTAAATGTAGATTATCTCTCACAACCTGAACCACGTGTCACTTTTCATCTACAAATTCCTGTGACTGTAGATCTGTTCAAACTGTAGATCACGTTGTGAGAAAAATAAAAGATGTCTGACTGACTGGATTTTTGCCTGCATGCCTGCTGAATTGTGTGATTAGAGAGCCCCCTAGTGTTCATGTGGATAACTGCAGCACAAAATCAATGTTTTTAAAAAAAAAAAGAAAAGCCCAGTGTTGGCTTGAGCCAAAAGGATGGGCATTCGTGTTATGTGTGACATAGAATATGAAGCTTCCTCATTCATTATTTGAAGTAATTTTTATCATTTTTATACAAAAATATATCATCAGCTATATAAAAGAACTTTGCTTGAGTGCCTGCATGAATATATCCATTTATTGTTGAAAATCTAAATCTGAATTTCCATTTGAAACTCTATTTCTGCATGTGTAACCTCTGTTTTGACTCTGTTGGGACCTCCAGTGTTCCACATCCAGAGCTCCGACCTTTTTTTTTTTTTTTTACAAGACTCCTTCTTATTGTGTTTGTTTCAAGGCCTCACAGTTATAATTAATATTTCATTTTTGGCCTTGAGGGTTTACAAAAGGTCAAGGCGCGCCATGTTGCATTAACCGAGTGGAGAGATAATATTCAGCTAAAGGCCCTTCACTCAGCATTACTTATTATTAAAATTATTATAATTATAAAATGTTTTATCTAATAGTTAATTAAATATAATATTATTTAAATTGCTTTTTCCTGATGTCAAACATTTTGTTTAATATACAGCTGAATAAAAAATGTGAAATCTAAAAATTTTTTTTACAAAAACCTCACCAAAAACCTGATTAGTCAGAGTTACTTAATATTCATGTCTATAAAAAGTCTGACCCCGTGTCTGTCCTATAGCAGTGTGGGACAAGTATCTGACCCATACTTGTAGGACAAAAAGAAAAAATTATAACTTTGGACAATCCAAACCTCAGCTGAGTCTTCATTGTTCCTCAACATTACAATAAGTGCAAAACTCCATCTCGTGCTTGAACGCAGGCAGAATAACAAACATTCCCTTGCAGCACGAGAGCAATGCGCACGGATTAGATGATGCATAATTTACAAGGCCCTATTGCAGGAAGAGGTGGCGGGGTTTCCGCTACCTGCTGTATATGCCAGTTTTGATTTACAGTTTATGAATATGATTTACAGGTTGTGAATGAGATTACCTTGTCTGGGCTTCCATCAGCGTGGCTTGAGATTATGATTCTTATAGTTTGCAGACATCATGTCTGTGGATCTTTGCAGAGTAAAGGAAAATTGCACTTATAGCATAAAGGAATGGACTGACAGCTTCTATATGAATATCTCTAGTTACAATGATTCCTGGTCAGCAAATGTAGGGAATAATGACTGCTTACCTTCAAATTTATTTATGCTTTAGCCAGTGGTGAGCATATGGACATTGTAATTCAATTTTCACATATGTTCAAAAAGTAAAAATTAATATAAACTGTCAAAGTTTGCTGCTACACATGCTCATGGGCAGGCTAGAAGAGGGAAAAAAACTCAAAATGCTGATTTTTGTATCAGAAAACCCAGATGGTGACATTTTTGCTCATTTGGATCTGTGTAGAATGTTATTAAAGGACCATACCGCCATTTTGCAAGGCTTCATTTATTGAGATGTGATTCCTGCAGACAAGAGCTGCAGGTATGATTCATATATTTCAGATTAACATTTTTGTGTCATCATAATTTGACCTGACAGCTCATGCCTTATATTTTGAATCAATCCTTCATTGGAATCACATGATCTGTCCCACCCAGATCAGGTAAGACATCAGCTCTGCATTAAAGGACCATACTGACCATTTTGCATGTTTGAGCCTAATATATTGAATTTTCATACACGTAACGTTACTGACAGTCATCTCCCAAAGGATAAAACCATATTTCAACTTTCGTGATATTTTGCAAAATTTCTTAATCTTTCAAAATCAAATATTCAAGCGATACAAAATCCATATTTTTCCTGCTAATAGTTATGCAGCCTTATGAAGTCGTTAAAATTTTTTGATAAACGCAGGTCTTCTTTTGGGACTATATTCCCCAGTGGAGACATACATTCACTCCATGCTTTTTATTGCACTTAANCCTATCCCAAGAACGTTTCAATTATCAACAAGTTGATTTTAATAGCGTACCAGAATGAACTGAAACGGTCTGGAAGGTAGGAAAAAAAATTAACTCACCATTTCAGTAGTATACTTTGGGAAATAGTTGTCAGTAACGTTACGTGTATGAAAACTGAATATATTAAGCTCAAACGTAAAATAGTTGGTATGGTCCTTTAAATACTTGTGATTTACTGCCATCATATGGTCGGTGCTGGTGCTACGTGACAGAGTCGCGCTGCATGCCGGGATACATCGCGGTCTTGTTTACAGGATGATAGAGAATAAATCAAAGTTATTAAGTTTTAAGGCTTCTTAACGTAATCACGCGTTAATTGCGCGCGTGGGATCGTCGTGTCGGTGTTTTTAAGGCGGAGAGGAGAAGTTGCGTGGATCGCATGAAGCTCCTGCAGCTGTCAGACAGGAAGCCGTGATTCTGCACAGTCACTCACACACACACTGTGCGTGATCCTACACAGGTTGGTACACACGCTGTCATCATTGTGTGTTAAAAAAGTGAATCAGTGACATTAAAATTATCAGTATAAATATTATTATAAGCTGGACTGATTGGAGCTCGTCACAGTCAGATGGAAGTTTTTGCAACATTATATTTTGCATTTCTATTTGTTTATTTAATCTGGGACAGTAATGAACAATCAAAATATAAATGTGCATATATTGCCAAGATTGATTAATTTTCATCCGTACTCCCATGTCAAACATTCTGCAATATAAAAAGACAAAAACATGACACATTACAGAAAAACACATTTAAAAAAGCTACAATAAAAATAATTTTCCACATCAACTTTGATTTTAAGTCCTAAACAAGTCACAATACATTCTGTACCTAATTTAATGCCAGGGTAATGGTTTGTATGGTTGATGTACATAAATTGTGGATGCTTTTAATATTTTTTTATGATTTTGCAGATAAACTATATAATTTTTCAAAATACACCATAGATATATCTGTAAAAAGTTCATATTTGTGTATTTGTGTGATGTATGATCATTGATTTGATGACTATTAAGTCTTACAAGCCCAAGTAACGTCACAAGTCAATGGTGTCAAAGTTGAATTGTGAGTCCTTTTTTTATTATTATTATTATGTCGAGTCTCGAGTTAGCAAATCAGTGACTTGAGTCTGAGTCCTGCAGCTCAAATCCAGATCGCTGATGTAGACTTTAAACTGCTGTTTCTTATAGATCTTAGAGAAGGAAAAAAAAATAATCCAGAAATACAAAGACAAGTCACGTGACTGACAAGTTAGACTGAAATCACAAATTTACTACTTGTGACTCCAATCCAAGTGTCTCGGTCATGTGACTCAAGTCCTTTTCCACAAATACAACAAAGCTGTAACTTTTGCTGGGGATCCCTTGTTGATGATTTTAATTGGAAAAATGGTAATTGGCTTGACAAATACCCCTTATCAAATAAAGCCAAGGGGATATATTTTAATATTCTATGCTGTATTTATCCTGCAAATTCTAATATTAAAGTGCATAGCCGCCGTCCGGCTTGGGCATAATGTGCAAGGGGAAGCCCAAGACTGTTTGAACAGTTACTATACCAAGGCGCTCCATGTTCCTGAACTCAGCCTTAGCGACAGCGAGCTTCGCCAGGCCGAGGCGATGAGCACGGGCATGGACCGGTAGGCCTGTGTCAGGATGTGGTGCTCCACCCCGTGTTTGGTGTCAGTGGTGGAAAAGTGGGTTTGGTGAGTTCGAGGAAATTGAAATTCCAACAGAAAGAAGAGGCTATGACAAAGGCGGAAACACTAGACGGAAACACGGCAACACTAGCTCCAGCTGGAAGCAGAGGGCCAGCAGAAACAGGAGGCTGCTGAGAAGATACACATGTTAGAGAGCAGAGTGGCAGTGCTTGAAACTAAGCCTATCTGGAAGAACAGACCCAAACACAGACTGAAGCAGACAATAAGATGAAGACCCAGGCGGGCGGGTAAAGTTACCATTGNAAACACAGACTGAAGCAGACAATAAGATGAAGACCCAGGCGGGCGGGTAAAGTTACCATTGTCCTTGAGTGCGCTGGACAGCGTTGTTGTGGACAACGTGCTGAGTGTGAGGGAACAGAACCGAAATCCTCAGCGTCAACAAGGCAGCGGTTTCTCACGTCAACCAGGAGGCCTTTGGCACAGAGAAAGTCTGCCTCAGGCCTCTCCACCTTCGCCACAACAAACTTCCAGGTGAACCGCCGCCCACCGAAGCACAGCTCCACATGCCACTCACCAAACGTCTGTATCCTGCTGGCGGCCTCAAGCAACAGACTGCATCCTCCACTCCGGACGTCAGTGGGTGAGGCCAGCAGAACGCTGACTTGGGCCCCCGTGTCACACAGGAAACGCCGCCCTGACAGGGTGTCAGTATTAAACAGGAGACTGTTGGAATGGAACCCAAGTGTTTTCCAGCTGACTGAAGTTACAATTGATATTCTGCAAAATATCAGGAAAGCTGAAATACGGTTTTATCCTTTGGGAAATGGTTGTCAGTAACGTGTGAAAATTGAATATATTAGGCTCAAACATGCAAAATGGACGGTATGGTCCTTTAAACACTTTTCCAGACTTTACTGAGCATATCCAGGTTGTGTCTTTAAATTGGGAATAAAGTAAGTTTTTAAATAAAAACACATAAAGCAAAGTAAGTGCAAGTTGTAACTCATCTGTATATTTCTACACATTGCAAAAAAGGTTTGGAATAAAAATATTTTTTAAAAAATGTAATAAAAGAATATTTAGTGCATGTACTTACCCTCATACAAAACAAAACTGAGGTGAATACTGAGATAACAACATTAAAAGTGACAGAACTTATGTAATAATATCTCCAACAAAGTACTTCATTTTCCGTTGTTGCTCAGTTTGGTCTTTTTGCTGCTGAAGCTCAACATTTTTGAGACGTTGTTGTGACTCCTCATCGTACTGGTAGAACCGTGGAAAAATAGCTTCATGATGAGCTTCATTAATGAGCATTCAACTTTGCTGAGTAACATAACGCCACACTTCGTTTTATTGGCGACATCTTCTCCAATCTCCCACCTGCTTTCCACGGAAACTAAAGAGAAGGTGCAGCACATGGGCAGAAACAGCCAAACAATAGTTGAAAAGACAGTTAGTCAATTTTTACTTATTTATTTATTTTTTTAATAATCTATCATGTTGACCATTTCGACTAATTGAATAATTGATTATTTATGCACATCCCTAATTAACAGGGAACTAAATAAAATTGAAGTAAAATCCTTAACTTTTCTTTCTGTTTTTCAGTGGGCCTGCAGCAGGAATCTGAATCCAGCCGAATGTAAGTCGTTTCATTTGGACATTTAACTAACACCAATAGTCTTTAAATATCGCCTTTTTCTGACAACGAAATCTATGTATCATGTCCATGTCACTGCTTTGACTGAACACTGCTTGTATGTTATTGTTTTTGTAGTGTCACATTTTTAATTGGATATGTTTTTAATTATCCGCATTGCAAATATGTGATAATGCTTCATGCCAACGTTGACTATTCGATCTGACTTCCTGTTTGAATGTCTTGCACAGGAACAGAACGACTGCAAAGCATCTAATTGAGCGCTACTTTCGGCAGTTAACTGAAGGCTGTGGAAATGGCGGCTGCACGAATCAGTTTTGTGCGTCATGTTGTGAATTTCAGCCGATGGATAACAATGTGGCGGCTGTCAAAGCACTTGAGCTTTTTAAGATTAACGCCAAACTCTGTGATCCTCACCCTTCCAAGAGAGAATCTGGCGTTCACTATCCAGACTTCAGCGAGGACGAAATCCCTGACCTAGAGGATAAGATGAGCGAAATGAATCTCTGTCCCACCAAGGATTTCTCAGGTAAATGTGACTGTGATTCTATGATTTAATGACTTTGAAATAACGTCTTATTCACTTTTTCATTTTGGTGTTTTGCTCCAGATTTACATTACCTCACAGAGAACGCCGTATGTATGATCCTGAGTTCCTGCGAGGAGGAAGGGGACTATTCAGCTCTTGTCCGCGTCATTGGCAGGATTTTCTCAAACGCGGACGCCCTGACAAAGAGCTTCAGGAAAGATGATGCTACCAAAGACCTCCAGCCTTTTGGAGGTCATGTTGACAAGCATGATGCTCAGACAGAAGACGTCTCAGAGCGGGTGGGTGCTTCCTCTGCAGCTGCTTTACCAGAGGAAGAAGATGCTGAAATTCCCAGCCCCTGTGAAGTAACCGTGGACATTGACGCTGTGAGGAGAGTGTACGACAGACTTCTATCCATTGAGCAGGTAGAGGCAGCTCTTGTGAACGCACTAGTGTACCTCACTCCAAACATGGAACTGGACCTGGAATACCTTGACGTGTACGAAACAAACCCCGATTACCTAAATATCTTTGTCATTGTGATGGAGAATGGTAACCTTCATAGCCCAGAGTACCTGGAACTGGCAATGCCGCAGTTCTGCAAAGCCATGAGCAAACTACCAGTGGCTGCGCTGGCCAAGCTGTCGAAGCTGTGGGCCCAGTACAGTCCTCCTCAGATCCAGCGTATGATGGAGACCTTCCAACAGCTCATCACTTTCACAGTGGTCAGCAATGAATACGACAGCGAGAATCTGGTAAATGATGACGAGACCGTGGTTGCCGCTACTAAGTGTTTAAAAGTTGTCTTCTTCGCAAGTATCCTGGCTGGCGACGTGGATATAGAGCACAACGAGGAAGACGATGATGATTTAGAGACCGAGGAGCTCACGTTGCATGAACTTCTAGGTGAGGAGCGGCTCTATAAGAAGTGTCCTCGGGTTGACCCTCTGGAGAAAGAACTGGGTGTTCGACCCGTAGACAGCAGAAAGCCCCTCATTCCCTTTGAGGATTTTATTAATGAGTCGCTGAATGAGGTGGTGGAGATGGACAAGGATTTCACCTTCTTCAAGGTCGATGCTGAATCCAAGTTTTCGTTCCAGACCTGCCCCTTCATCCTCAACATCATCACCAAGAACCAAGGACTGTACTACGACAACAGGATCAGGATGTACAGCGAGCGACGTCTCACGGCGCTCTACAGCATGGTTCAGGGCCAGCAGCCCAACCCATACCTCAAACTCAAAGTACGCCGAGATCACATCATCGACGATGCCCTTGTCAGAGTGAGTCACAGCAAAACGTTTTACTTTTTCATGTGCACGGGACATCATGCTGATGTAAAACTAACAATGAATTCCTCTCCTGTGTGTTACAGTTGGAGATGATTTCCATGGAGAACCCGTCTGACCTGAAGAAGCAGCTGTTCGTAGAATTTGAGGGGGAGCAAGGTGTCGACGAAGGAGGCGTTTCAAAGGAGTTCTTTCAGTTGGTTTTAGAGGAAATTTTTAATCCTGACATAGGTGAGACATGAAATTACAGCTTTAGCATCGTTACTGTTTTCTATCATATGAATTTAATCATCTTTTCTATGTTTAATTATCTCCCTGGCTAACTCTCTGAACAGGAATGTTTACCTATGATGACGACACAAAGCTTTTCTGGTTTAATTCCTCCTCCTTGGAGAACGAAGCCCAGTATACCCTTATCGGAATTGTCCTGGGACTCGCCATTTACAACAACTGCATCCTGGATGTCCATTTCCCAATGGTTGTCTATAGGAAACTCATGGGAAAGAAAGGGACGTACCTGGACCTGGCAGATTCTCATCCAGTACAGTAACTTTCTCCAAAGCTAATAGACGCTTTAATTCAATGCATCTGTTGTGCAATTCCAAACATGTTTAGAGGCAACTTCTAACGCTGTAGATGGATTTTGTATTGTAATATGTTCATACCTGTCAACACTCCCATTTTTCCTGGGTTTCTCCCTTATTTTCACCCCCTTTCCTGCTGTGCTCCCGTTTGGTAATTTCTCCCGGAAATCTCCCATATTTTGACAGTTATACAGAATTGTAATTGGCCCAATCAAGTTGTTTTGGTCATTATGTGTTGCGCCCCCCCTGGTGGGGTGTGGAGGTGTTGCAAGTGGGGCGCACTTGCCAGGGGACACCTGAGGCCAAGCGGAACCAAAGAAAATCTCCCGTATTTTCATAGCTCGATGTTGACAGGTATGAATATGTTATTGGTAAAAATTAGGAAAATCACACGACGGTTTCTAGAGTTGCAGGAAAGCAAATGCTAGCATGTTAGCAAAATCTCTAATTATTATAACTCATATCAGATTGCCTGTTGCAGTTTCTCTACCAGAGTCTGAAGGAGCTGCTTGAGTATAGCGGAAATGTGGAGGAAGACATGATGATCACCTTCCAGATATCACACAGAGATCTTTTTGGAAACCCAGTCTCATACGACTTGAAGGAACAGGGTGACCAGATCCCTGTGACTAAGGAGAATAGACAGGTGGATTACCTCAGTGCTATTTGTGAAGACTGATTATATTCAGCTTTGGCAGGATTTGAGTTTTGAAGGATGGTTTGTCATTGAGTTAGTCACAGAGTCACAAATCCATAAAAAAATATTAAATAATCATCTTTTCTCTGACATGCTTCAACATTTTATACAGTGGCAAGAAAAAGTTGGTGAACACTTTGAGATTACCTGGATTTCTGCATTAATTACTCATCAATTGTGCTCTGCACAATTATAGGTAAACATATGCACAAATGATCATACTTCTCAGTGTTTTTTGAACATATTCTTGATTCCTTGATATTTCAGGCTGGTCAAAGTATGTGTATCAGAACCTTCTTTAGTAGCAATAACCTCCACCAAATATTTCCTGGAGCTGCTGATCAGCCATGTACAAAGCTTTTTTTTAGACCATTCTTACCTATGAAACTACTTCATGTCATCAATATTTCTGGATTTCTTCATGTCACAGCAATTTTTATTTTGTTAAAGACAAAACATTATTTTTTGCCTTTTTAAGCAATTTTGTTGTTGATTTATTCGTATGTTTTGGGTCATTGCCTTGTTGCTTCACCCAACTAAAGCTTCAGAAGACTGGCTGCTACTCTGACATTTTCCTGTATAATTTCTGGATACATTTTAAATTCATATTTCCCTCAATAATTATAAGCTGTCCAAATCCTGAAGCAGCACTATAACCCCAAAACCTCCAGTTCTCCAATAATTTCTGCCAAGAAGTTCAACTCCTGTCTCATCTGTCTGCAGAACATTGTCCCAGAAGCATTATGGAACATCCACTTGGTCTTATGGAAGCTTGAGATGTACACACAGCAATGTTTTTTGGAAAATAGTGGTTTCCTCATTTTGTCTTTCCACAAACACAATTTAAGATACATGAACACTCCAGCAATTTCTAAATATATCTGCTTAGTTGCAGAAATCCCCAAGATTTCACCAACATGTTCGTGCCACAGCAGCTACATAAATGACAGAGCCCATAGCTGACGTGGTTTTCTTGTTCCTTTTTTATCAGTCTCACAAGCACAGCAACAGGAAGTGGTTTCTGCATGTGAGAAATAACTGACAGTTACGCACACAACACAACTACCAGTTCTGTGGCAGTATGCAGGCTTTTGCTTGTATCAGTGAAAATTTACAGTACCAAATATAGAGTGTTAATCAGGAGCTAAGATTAATTATAAAGTTGTGAACATAGATCATAAAAAATGAATAATAAGTTACTTTAGAGTACATTCAGGATATGTTTTGTTTTTTCCATCTATCATTCACAGGAATTTGTGGAGCTGTATGCTGAGTACATACTGAACAAGAGCGTGGAGAGACAATTCAGGGCCTTTAAAAAAGGTTTCCTTATGGTTACAAATGAGTCCCCACTGAAGTATTTGTTTAGACCAGAGGAAGTTGAGCTGCTTATCTGTGGAAGCAGGGTAAGGAAATAAATATTAATTTTAGTTTTTATTAGTTTTTTTTTGTATGCAAGTGTTTAAAGGACCATATCAGTGATTTTGCATGTTTGAGCCCAATAAATACTAAACACTTAATACTAAACACATTACTGCCAATCATTTTCCAAATCTCTAATCTTTCAAAATCAGATATTCAGGTGATACATCCACCTTGAAATTTAATTTTTTGCCTGCTAACACAGAAGGCTAACGCAGAAGGCACGGTCATGTTAATTTCTCTATAAAAGCCGTCTTCTCTTGGGCCTATATTCCCTGGCAGAGACATACATTTTTTTCCATGTAGCTTTGCTGGATCGGTAAAATTAACTTCAACAAAAAATAATAACAGTCTTGTTTGCTGTGCTGGATTACGTATCTCAAGCATGTTTCACGTCTCTACAAGTTTATTTTAATAGCGTATTGGAATGAACTGAAGCCAATGGCAGTCTGGAAGGTAGGAAAAACAATTCTAAAATTTGCTGCTGCATTAGTATGTTTTGGGAAAATGGGTGGCAGTAATTTAATTTGTGGGTTTTATTTATTTGGTTCAAAAATGCAAAATCACTGGTATGCTGCTTTAAGTATTTAGCTTGTAACTCCTGTGTGATTTTTTTTTTTTTTTTTTTTTTTTTTTTTTTTACTTTACAGAATCTTGACTTTGAAGCACTAGAGAAGGCAACCGAATACGATGGAGGTTATAACAAAGACAGTCAAATTATCAAGTAAATTTGATTTTACATTTTCCTTATACAGAGAAGAAATGTTCAATGTATTACCTGAAGATACAGTATGTTTTTATAAAATTTGCATTAATAATAATTCTCCTTTATGTTCTGCATGCAGAGATTTCTGGGAAACAATTCACTCATTTGGAGAGGAGCAGAAGAGATTGTTTCTTCAGTTTACCACAGGAACAGACAGAGCACCGGTCGGTGGGCTGGGCAAATTAAAAATGATCATAGCGAAGAACGGCTCAGACACAGACAGGTACACTACAGTAATAATAATAATAATAATAATAATACAAGTTTACAATGCAGAGTGTCAGCTTTAATATGATATACATTTTATTTAGGGTTTTTTTTTTAGGTGAATTGCTCATTTCAGGGTGCCAAAAATNTGATATACATTTTATTTAGGGTTTTTTTTTTAGGTGAATTGCTCATTTCAGGGTGCCAAAAATATTTGGAAAGAGGAAATTTCATGTGTAAACCACAAGATGCATCAACTTCCAAACTAATCAGACTCAGGTTCTTTACAAACTGGTTAGGTGATTTAACACACCCTCAAGCTGCCAGGCGGAAGTGGCACTTAAAAGGACCATTTCAGTGATTTTGCCATATTTAAGCCCAATAAATATTACACGTTACATTACTGACAACCATTTTCAAAACGTAAAACCGTATTTTAGTTTTCCTGTCATTTTGCCAAATTGCCTTATCTTTCAAAGTCAAACATTAAGGTGATACACCCACTTTAAAGGACCATTTTACATGTTTGAGCCTAATCAATTTTCATACATGTAATTTTACAGTCATTACCCAAAGCATACTATTGGAACGGTAAATTTAAAAAAAATTTAATTGGAATGTTCTTGAGATAGGTAATCCATCATCGTGCATAACACGTGCATTCAGGTTCTTTTAGAAGTTTCGTAATTTTAGTGTTTAAGCACAACAAAAAGCGCGGAGTGAATGCATGTCTCCACCAAGGAATATAGTCCCAAAAGAAGACCAACCGATTTTTAAGATGGGTGTATCGCTTGAATATTTGATTTGGTGAAAGATTAAGAGATTTTGCAAAATATCTGGAAAGCTGAAATACGGTTTTATCCTTTGGGAAATAANTGAAAGATTAAGAGATTTTGCAAAATATCTGGAAAGCTGAAATACGGTTTTATCCTTTGGGAAATAATTGTCAGTAACCTTATGTTTATGAAAATTGGACATATTAGGCTCAAACATGCAAAATGGATGGTATGGTCCTTTAAAATTCAATGTCTCACCTTTTAACACTCATTCTTCAAACTTTCTTCCAGGTTGCCGACTTCACACACCTGCTTTAATGCTCTGCTGCTTCCTGAATACTCCTCCAAGGAAAAACTGAAAGAAAGACTCCTCAAAGCCATCACCTATGCCAAAGGATTTGGGATGCTGTGACAGATGAGTTTACAAAGTAGTTTGTTTTTAAACTTTATCAAAGAGGGAATATCACAAAAACGCAGCTGGCATGAAACAAAATGCTGCAATGAACCTGTGCTTGACACTCCGTTATTGGCCTTTCATACTTCCCATTGGCCTCACTTTCTATAACTTTGATAAACATTAGCTTACAAGTTTAATAAATTAAAAAATTTCTCTTTTCACAAGATTTTTTTTGTTTGAGAGTAACTTAGAAAATGTTCACATTTTAAAACTGTGAAAGTGCACTTACACACACATGATTTGGTGAATGCCAGCACTGTTTTTATTTATGTAGTTTGACTTTTACTGTGTTTGCCAGGTCTCTGTAGTGTTGTGAACTCGATCCTCAGGCACTCGTCCCAGAAGTCCCTGGACTGGGCATAATGGTGCTCCATGACAACAATTGTCATTGTAGCAAAATCCTGAAATCTTGAGGAAATGACCTGTATATTACTATGCCAAAACCGGCACAGACAAGCTATTTAAAGGGGACATATTATACCAATCCATGTTGTTATTTTCATTTAGGAGTCAATTTTAAAACTTTTATAATGCTTTAATGTGCAAAAACACATCGATCCACTTCTACTCACCCTTGCCTCTGCGCTAACATGGACATAGGATATTTTAGGTTCTGTCTCTTTAAGTCCCCCTCCTGAAAAGCCCGCTCTGTTTTGATTGGCCAGCTTGATCAGGCCTCACCTGGCCACACCCACGCACTACAAAACCAGGAGGCAGCCCAAAAGCTCACTCACTAGCTTCATACTTCTTGGTTGTGGCTTACTTGATGTATTTCTATCAGGGGAGTAAATATTTGGCTCCATGGTGATTCGATTACAATTATTTAGAAAACGATTTGATGCATCGGGAAGTCTTTAATTTTTCCCACGGTTTTATTTGATTATTTTGATACACTGAATTAAACAGTTTTTTTTTTTTTTTTTTTTTTTTTTTTTTTTTTTTTACTTTACTGAACATGCATTGTCTCACCTGGCGGACTCTCCCTCATATAATGATTACACGGAGTATGACGCACATATTACGTATATTCTGTGCCATGGAATCCTGTTAATTCCATCATTTAAACGTTCTAGTGCAGTGCCCGTTGAAAACATGCCTGTTGCCTGCCATAATTTTGTTCTGCACATCCTCGTGAGCTAGCTTTGTTTGCTGTGCCCGTTGAAAAAGTGCCTGTTAGGACCGGGCCAGACTTTACGGTGTGCGCCACAGCCTGCCATAAATGCCCATGAAGCGGAGCATATACTGCCGCGCCACGCCTGCCACGCGAACTACAGGCAGTCCCCGGGATACGACTGTCTTTAAGTCGGATTTGTACATAAATCGGAACAGTTACGTAAAGTGCGTATCTAACGTTATAGTAGATATTTTACCTTTCTATGCATAAGAAACAGTAAAGAAACACTTCAAGATGTACTAAAACATCATAAACATAATAATACCTGACGACGCGCAAGGTTTTGATGCGCGTCGCAAAGTAGTGCACCATTTGTTATTACAAATCATTGTATGTAACTCGAATTTTTTATTTAATAGGCTTTATGGTGGTCGTTCGTAAGTATGGATTGTTCGTAAGTCGGACGTTCGTAAGTCGGGGACTGCCTGTACTTTTTACCGGCACAGCTCAATTCGAGAATCGCTCATCCAAACAACTTCACATGCAACACGGTGCATGTCTTTAGGTCCTGAGCAATGAACCTGCCAAACTTCAACTTCATACAGTGCCGGGTTCTAGAGATATTGGTGCCACAGACAGAGATTTCTGCCTTTATAGNTCAACTTCATACAGTGCCGGGTTCTAGAGATATTGGTGCCACAGACAGAGATTTCTGCCTTTATAGTTAGATTATTCACATTATTACCTGAACAGTATTACAAATAAGCGAGTTTAGCTAAACTTCAGTGAGTTTAGCTAAACTTAAGCATGTTTAGCTAAACTTTAGCCTAAGGGGAATCCCACTTCATGCATTTTCCAGCAAACAGTCTCCATCCAACAGCAGAGATTTTGTTTTCTCTGTTCATCTTTAGAAAATGTCTCTGTAGCTGACGTGTAGAATTCATCACCACACCGCTCATCACTTCGTTTACATTGAAAGAGCTGTAGCGCAGAAGTAGCAGTATGTCGAAAAGAGGAATGCGCTTCAAGGAGGATTAATTTTAATGTTTCATTTTGCGTAAAATAATCAATTAATTGATTTTAACATGTCGGATCGATGCAGTTGATTTGCTACCTTAAGAATCGATGCATGAATTGTGATGCATTGATGCATCTTTACACTCCTAATTTCTAGGCATCAACCTCAAGTTGTGCAACTTTGACATTGATGATAATATTACACTATAAAAATGAATGAAATAAAAGCATAATTTGTCCCCTTTTAAGGCATTTTTCTGTGACAACAAATTCACCACTAACCTAAGAGCATTTTAAAGTTTTTGTGCCTATTGTTTAAATGAATACTCTGTGTTTAACTAACTAGCTTTAGCTAGCAGGATTTCAGAATGTACTTATTACTGGTTGATCTAGTTTTTCACATTCTGGAAAAATTATTTCTCTTTTTTGTTTTTGGGTTGTTTTTTTTTTTTTTTTNTTTTTTTTTTTTTTTGGTTTGTTTGCGTTTAAGTGTTATTGATCATACATTGGAAAGAGTAGCATTCAGACAAATGTGCAATGTCCGCGTATGTAAAAGAATGACTTTTGTTTAGCCAAATATCTCAGGTTAAAAAAAAGGTGTGTGCAGACAGTGTGAAACTCTTATGTAAAGCAGCTGTTAATAAAAGTGAATAAAACTATACTTTGTCATGAATAGCCTGCCTTTACTGTGAAATTTAAAAAACAGCTAAAGAAGAAGAAGAAGAAATACACAATTAGGTGTGTTGTAATGTTCATACAGATTTATGTTTTTTCCCAGGTATATTTACATACAACAACAATTGTGTGTCGTAATGTTCACTTTATGTGTTATATGTACAGTTTTATGTTTTTTTCCTCAGGTATATTTACAACAACAGAACAGGCATTTCATTTTATTTTGCATATTTACAGTACACACCAACTGGCTATTGCAAAGTCATTGTGTACAGACTGCGGTTTACACTTTGCAGGTGTGTCGACAAAAACTTTGTGAGGAGAAAATGTCAATACTGATCCAGCCAAAAAAAGTTAATTTTTTTATTACACTCGTTTGTTATGGAACATTTTTTCATGACAGTCCTGAAACACAGATCAGTGATCATACACTGTACACAATTTGACACATTATGATGATAATAAACATAGCGGTGTATAAATAATTATAAACATGGACCATTAAAAAGTGTGGCTAACATGCTAAAAGAAAACTCCCTTCATTTTCTGGATAATCCTCCTGTCATGATTACTGGACTTTCTTGTCTTTGTCAGCCACCACCTCCTGCAAGTCTTCCGGCTGAATCGATTTCACTTTGGCCTCCATTTCAGTGACCCTTTTCTTTATTCTTGACTGGCTCGAGGTGAACTCTGCCAGCAGTTTGGCAAACTTGTTCTGCATGTCATCCAGGTTGCTCTGCAGTTTGATGACTTTCTCCTCCAGGTCTTTGGGGTCGGCACCAGCGTTCGCCACAGCTTCATCGATCAGGTTGTCTTTCATCAGGATGGCCTTCCCTTTCTCTTCCAGAGCCTTCTTGGCTTCTGGATACTCGGTGAGCGCTTCCATCAAGTCGTCTTTGGAGAGGGCAAAGAGATCAGAGTAACCTACGCTTCTGATGTTGGCTGTTCTCCTGTTTCCTGCCTTACTACCCTTGATGCCTAAGATACTGATTTCCCCAAAGTAAGCACCATCACTCAGCACTACAAACTGAGTAACTCCGTCATCAGCCACCACAGCCAGCTTCCCCTCCTTGATGATGTACATCTCCCTGCCAATATCGCCCTTCTTACAGATGTAATCTCCAGGACTGAAAACTTGTGGCTGCAGCTTAAGCACCAATTCAATCAACAGACCGGCTTCACAATCCTGGAAAATACGCACTTTTTTGAGCGTGTCCAGATGGACATTAATGGCAATCTCAGCCTTAAGCTTGTCAGGGAGGTTCTTTAAAACTTCTTTCTCATCACAGGTTTTCTTCTCAGTCCACAGGTAGTCAAACCACTTGATCACTCTAGCCTCCAGGTCTTTGGTGACCTTTCGAAACTGCATGTATTGCTTTATGGAGTCAATCTTTGCCTGGAACTCAGCACGAGAGGCGTTCATGTTGGAGATCATGGCACCGACGTTACCGACGATACTAGCAAAAATCAACACTCCAGTGAGGAAGTCAGCAATGACAAAGAGGAATTCGATATCCTTGACTGGTGGAGGTGTCTCTCCAATGGTGGTGAGGGTCAGTGTGGACCAGTATAGGGAGTAGATGTACTTTCTGGCCAAGCGGCCATGCTCCGGGTGGCTGATATTAGGATATACCCAAGTGTCAGTTCCAAACCCGATGGTTTTAGAGAGGGCAAAAAACAAACAAGCATTCCAGTGAATAATAACAAGGATATAGAGTACAAGATTACTGATTCGAAACATGTTTGGGAAGCTGGTTCTGGTTTCAGTCCGCTCAAAGAACTCAAAAAGCCTTGACATTTTGCAAAGACGGTTGAATCTGAACTCTGGGTTGTTATAACCATATTTCAGAAACAGTAGGTCAGTAGGTATCATTGAAATCATATCGTATTTGAACTGAGATGTTGTCCTGTATTTATTTCTCAGTTTCTTGGCATCTTTTACCAGCAGGCCTTGTTCCAGGTATCCTGTTGAACAAACACCGAATTAGAAGCCAAAAATCCAAAACTACGGTTAAAAGAAATCATTAAACTAAACCACTTCATTTTTCAAGGATCTCACCTGTTCTTGATCTGACAAATGTGTCCGTGTAGTAGATGGCATCAGAAGTGTAATCCAAGAATATCCAAAGTTTCGTGTATGAGTTCTGGAGTTCATTAAAACAGGCTCTAGAAGAACAGCAAGAGCATGAATTATTAAATCCAGAGATCATCCAGTGAATAAGGAACAAGTTGTGACATTTGGAGAAGACATTACCTCGTCACAATCATCATCAGGTTGTACAATACTGGGGCTGCAATGATGGTGAGCCACCTGTAGTACTGGTCTGCTGCTGGATCCATAATCCAAATTTCTTTCCTAAAAACAAACCACTATTAATTCATCTTCTCTCAAATTTTGTTCACTTTACACAATGACAATGTGTGAAACAGGTTTCTGAGTGTGTGTGTGGGTGTGTGTTTTCAGTAATTACACCCATCTGTATGTATACAACAGGGTACTTACGGGGGCTCCTCTTTCTTTTTATCATCTTTCTTATCATCTTTCTTCTCATCCTTTTTGCCATCCTTCTTTTCCTCTTCCTTTTTGTCCCCATCTTTCCTCATCTTTTTTCTCCCCATCCTTTTTTTCATCTTTTTTAATTTCCTCTTTTTTGTCTTCCTTTTTGCTATGGAGCACAAACTGGGTTTTTACTTCATAACAATGGAGATCTAGTGGAGGTTTCAGGGGGGTTTTTTCCAATCCAGTGTTGGACGAGCTGGTACAGGTCATACATTTGTCCAGTAGATGGCATTATATCTCAACTTTATTGCCATGTGTCCTTTCAATATTTCTTACTTGCAAGCTTTTATTTGGTCAAAATTTGCCTGTACACCTAATGAGAAGGCCAGTTTACATCCAAATAGTCCCTTGGCATCATTATCAGTACAACCTGCATCAACTTGCAGGAAAAATTTTCAAATATACAAAGGGACCGATGAGGTTTTTACCATCTAAAGCACTAACAATGCACAGGAGGAATGGGGACTCAGGGAAATCTTTTGCTATTTTATATAAGATACTCACACCAGAAATGAATGTATCACAGTGGCTTCTATCTACAGCTGATGCTAATAAAATATGCTGTTATCTGTCTCATCATTAAAAATCTACTTCTATTTTCATTCTATTTGCTCACACTGAAACACGCAGACTTACTCATCTGTATTGTTGCTGTTGTTCATGTTGTAAGCAGCCAGCGGCCACTTACTGACAAGGCTTTGGGGAAAGAAAATACATATTTTTACAGTGAACACTCATCGTATTGGATATCTAAAGCTCTTTGATCCTTCAAAAGCCGTTCATGAAGAAAAACTGAATCTGATCCAGTTGACATGAATGAGCTGTTACTCTTGTGCTGGAAACTTATTGTTCATTTTTTCTTTTAAAAATTGCTGTGAAAGTTTTGAAACTGATTTTGAAATTGTTGCATCACTGGAAAGTCATCACTGTGATCATTGAAAACCTTCCTCGCTAAATCAGTTGCTAAAGAAGTTTATATTCTAGTTCAGTGGTTCTCAGTCTGTGGTATGAGTACCACCAGTGAAACTTGAAATATCTCTGATGGTACACCAAAAGACTGGAAAATTCTGCAGAGAATCAAAACAATTGAAATCTGTAGGAATTCTGTTACTGTGACAAACTGTTCACAAATGGGTTCCATTAAGAAATAGTATTTTTAAAATGTAATTATTCTCATTTGATGAAGACTTCAGTTTTTTTTTTTTTTTNTTTTTTTTTTTTTGTTAAAAATATACTCGACCTGATCTAGAGTGTGTACTTTCCATTGTAGGTGTGCTTCATAAACTTTTCACGCTTTGTAATTTAAGTGCAACACACATGCTGTGTTGTATTGTGATTTTTCTTAGAGATAGGAGTGTTTTGGAGAGGTGTACTTAGATGTCGGGGTTTCCTCAGAGGTACTTGGATCAAAATGTCTATGAGGTTCTCAGACATTCAGGCCATCTAGTAGCAGTCAGAGGTGGGTAGTAATGCGTTCCATTTACTCTGTTATATTTACTTAACTTTTTTCACAAAATTGTACTTTACTGAGTAGTTTTATTACAGGATACTTGTAACTCATACTCGAGTATATTTATGAAGAAAAAAATATACTTTTACTCCATTACATTTGGTTAATTTTGATTTCACTGTTTGAATTCAGTGCACATTCAGTTTTCGCTCATTGTCAGACACTACACTGTCTGCTTCAGCTCCAAAGTAGCCACGCCCCCACTCTCCGTTTCCATGGTTTCACTCAGAGCAAAACAGTCAGGATAGAATCAACAGCGGGAGGTTTAGAAGAGGCACATCCCTGGCCACACTTTCAAATGCTGTTTTCTTTTCAGTCTATAACCAACAGCTACATAATGTGTTGCATCTTTGTCTGCTAAAAATGTGACATTTCAACTTCTAAGAATCAACATGGAACCTGAGGAAACGTGGCAGTAAGCTGCAACGTTAGCTACTTAACTAGCTGCTGCTGCTAATGCTAACTCAAGTTTTCCTGTTCTATTTTGAGTAAATTCATGAAGCTAACCTAGTTAACTGTCTTGGGGCCAGGCCAGAATTATCATGATTTTTTATGTGGTAAATATTTGATTTATTACTGTCTACTGTTTATTTATATGATATGATTTNTTTTTTTTTTTTTTTTTTCCTCAGACGACACTTTATAGCTTGTTGCTTATTCAAATAATTATTTTGGTGACTACTCTTAATTATAAAGTAACAATACTTTTACTTGAGTACAGCTTCTGGCTACTCTACCCACCTCTAGTAGTAGTAGTAGTAGTAGTATTCTTGTTTAGTCTTTAAGTTTTCCTGCCCATCACTGACTCAGAACTTCAGAAGATACTTGGATGATTGGCGAAACGTCTTCAAGACCATCGCCTTGAACTCCTACTACTAGATATTGTTTGAAAAATGTTTGAGAACCACTGTTATAGGTCATTGGCTGTGTTTAAGTCCAGACAATAGTCATAAGTACCACTCCACACTGCTTACTTTCTCCTGTGGAGGGCATCCCCGTGACCCAAAGACTGGGTGTTGCTCTCTCTTATGTCTTTGAGCTCAGGGCCTCTGAAACGCTCCAGGAAAGAGTCTTGTCTCTCTTCCGTGGGGTTCCTTTTGTTAGACACCCAGTTCCGCAGCACGAAGAAGAAGTAAGAGAGCCTAAAGGGTGAGCAGGAGGTAAAACAGTACAAAGTAATGGCCGCCTAGACTGGAACATGTACTGTAGGATATGTACTGCTAGTAAAATCATCTCGTACAATACGTAAACAAGTTTCTATGAGGGTTCTCAGACATCTAGGTCATCTAGTAGTAGTAGTAGTAGTAGTAGTAGTTCAAGGGAGAATCTACAATGTATATCTCGTGCAATATGTAAATGAGTTTGGTGTACCTGGCCATTGCCCCGGTATCTGTAAATGAATGTCTGAGGGAGTTTGGATGTCTGCTGGTGGCTGCAGATGCAGTTCTGTCCTCCTGCATGTTGTCTTCACAAACAGAGTGAGTCCTGCAGACAGAACAAAGTAACAA
This sequence comes from Lucifuga dentata, assembly GCA_014773175.1. Taxonomy (NCBI): domain Eukaryota; kingdom Metazoa; phylum Chordata; class Actinopteri; order Ophidiiformes; family Bythitidae; genus Lucifuga; species Lucifuga dentata. The sequence continues at coordinate 157,572 of VXCM01002546.1, forward strand.
TTTGTTAAGAGAAAGTATTTAGTGGATTCTTCATATTACTTAGTACTTCACTATGTGTCTACGTATTTTTGGTGTTTAATGCTGCTGCTTTCCTGTAATGAGCTAATAATGAGGAGCATTTCTGACTAGAAAATCATGAAAATGTGTGAAGGTAAAGTAATTGTGTTTTAACTCTCTGAAGTCGCAGCAAATCAGGAACATCATGGTAAATTATAAGAGATTCTTCTACACTTGAATCTTGAGAAAAATTACAAAGAAAAATGTTCTTCCACACTTGATTATCATGTAATCCCTTTTTGACTGAGTTTCCCTCAAGAAGTTCTACAAATTAATTATTGAAACAAAAAATAATTTTTTTGATTCTTGGAAATTCTTCATTATCTAATTGGTTAGAGAAAAATGTAGAGAAATGATTGATTTAAGAAATTTTAAAAAATGTGACCCTAGAAAAAAATTAAAAACACAAAACAAAAACAACTGTCTGGGGAAATCCTTGGAAAACTATTTTAGAAATCTCCTAAAATATGTTAACAGATGTTCAGATGTAGGGAGAACTTGAAATCCGCCTCCATTTTCAAGACTTCGTTCTTTACAGGCTTGGCATAAATATCAAGATTTTCACAAGACAAAATTTGTCAGATTTGTTTTACAATGCAGGTTTTTTAGGCGGCCAATGAAAGATATAATCAATAAGAAAGTAAAACTACTAAAATGAATTTAGTCTCCTGAGGGTTAGCTGCTGGAAATGCTGGAGCACCGCATGAATGTTGAGCATGACATCACACCTGCTCTCCCCATTTTCGATGACAGTGAGCTCGTCGTCAGGTGTGTTTGTGGACCAGTGCTGTCTGGTGGAATGGCAGTTTTCATTGCAGATGTTAGCCATGTTGTCTTGTCCAGCTGGCCTGGTGAAGGTAAGAGACGAGACACTGAGAACGTACTGTTAAGCCATCAGATAAGGTGACTTAGTCATACATCAAGACACAGACCACAAGACATAGCTGAACCTGTGGATGTGATGTTTTTTTAGTTTGAAAACCAGGATACTGACTGCAAAACACACAAACAGGAGGCATAAATCGTTCATCAACTCTATCAAACTCTCTCAAGTGTATTAACGAGATGAAGCGTCTGGGCCTCCTCACTACTACTCATACATTGTCTTGTTGAATGCCACACATGCACTTTTTGAGAATATGGAGAAGGATGACCCACTTTTTTCCACATCTCTGGAGGCCACTGCCTGTGGGTTTTGCTCCTCTAAACTCTTAAAGCACAATACTGGCGATTTGTGTGTTTGAACCCAATATGTACCAATAAATACCAAAATATACTACTAAAGCAGTAAATTTTAGAGTTTTTTCCTACCTTCCAGACTGCCTTTGGTTTCAGTTCATTTCAGTACGCTATAAAAACTTGTTGAGACTTGAAAAGTGTTTGAGATAAGTAATCCATCACAGCGAATATGATGCCAATTAAGTTTTTGTCAAAGTAACTTTATTTAACCAGCCCAACACGGAGCTGCATGGAAGACAATGTATGTCTCCACCAGAGAATATAGTCCCAAGAGAAGACTGCTTTTAGAAATTTAAAATGACCGTCCCTTTTACATTCAGAGGGTTAACAGGCAAGACATTGCATTTTAAGGACAGTGTATCACCTGAATGTTTGATTTTGAAAGATTAAGGGAAACTCAGAATAACAGGAAAATTAAAATATGGTTTTATGTTGTGGAAATTGGCTGAGTAATGTAACATGTATGCAAATAGTATTTATTGGGCTTAACCATGCAAAATTGCCAGTATAGTCCTTTCATTGCACAATTCTCTCAATTGTGTGGCTCCATTGTGCTGCAGAAGGATTTGGATTGCATGGTTTTGATCCACTTGTGCCACTAGAGAGACGCTTCACTGCAACTCAATATAAACTTATTCTGAGTGACCACCTATATCCAATGATGAAACATTTCTCCTAATAGAAGTGGGCTCTTCTGGGAAGACAACGACCTCATAGGGCACGAGAGGTTACTGAATGGTCTGATGAGTTTGAAAATGATGTAATTCATATGCTATGGCTGTCACAGTTACAGATTTCAACTCGACTGAACATGGAGAGGATTTTGGACCTATGGCATTCTCCACCATCAGACACCAAATGAGGGATTATCTTTTAGATGAATGGTGTTCCTGAGGCCTTACTTAAAATGCTTTATCTGCTTTTCCTTTAATTTGACATCTGTCTGTACTTGGAGATGAGAGACGTGCTGCTGATGTGCTTGTACTCCACAGTCTGAGAGTTGCATCTAAAAATATGTCCTCATTATGTCTTTAACACTAAACACGATCAGAAGCCTCTCACTGTCAAAGATCAGCAGGGCTTTAAAATAACTAAGCTGTGGCTTATGTTCAGTCATCTATACAGCAGGTTAAGTCTATTTAGGTTCCACTTACAGAACAGGTACTGAGGTCAGGATCTCTCTTTAGTTCTGAGGTGAGCACAGTTTGCAAAACTCCAAAGAACACACGTATCCTCATGTAAAGTCACCAGGAAGTGCATTTAAATGTATTTATAATATATATAAGAATGCTGTAAACAAATTTTTAGACTTCTTTTAGATTTCTATTCAGTTAACCCTGTTATCTGTTTCATCTTTTAGCTTATTCTACTTTATGAAAAACTCCTGATCATAACGACAATAAAAAAAAGTAGACACATTCTCTCCATTTTCTGTAAAAAAAAAACAAAAAAACAACAACAACAAGGTTTTGCATCAAAGAAAATAAATGTAGGATTTATGTTGTTTACTGTTTGACATAAAAACTTATGTGATGTTTGTTGCAAATTTTGTGTGTGATTCTGTCACATGCAAGTAATAAAAGTGAAAAAGAGTTCTTTTGCACATTATTTATTCACAAAAGGATCTTTCAGTGTGAAAATGAACTTTTCTTTTAACCTGTGATGCTTGAGTATTCAAAAGGGAATTCTTTACAAGGGCTGAATTTGTGCTAGAAAAACATGCAACAGTGATATCAGTCAGTTCTTTTAGACTGTGAACAAACTTAGACTCCACAGGCTTAAGAGTCTAGAAGTCTGCAGTGAAATGTTCATTTTTTGCCTGAAATAGCACATTTTGTTAAAAAAAAAAACTTCCTCACTATTAATGAGTCACTCTTCTGTTGAGTACAGGCCGGTGTTTGTAACACGTGCACACATGTAGATTAGTGCTAATACCAGGGAGTTAACAGCCTCCACTAAATTAAATCACACTGTCAGAGAAACACCAGCAGGCTGGAAGCTTGGAAGGTAGAACTAGTGTGTCCCCACACGACATGTGAGTTACATCACCATGAAACACCAGATTTACTGCAGGTTTAGCTTCATATGTTCTTACAGTGGAGGAGAATCCACAATACAATCTACATTTAGATTTGTGTTACAGTGACTCTACAGCCCATTTCTCCATTAAGGATAATTACAAATCATCTGTTGGCAGGTGTGTTTGCTTCCACACTCTCATCTCTACTTTCTGACTTTCTAACATGGACTAACATATAATCAGCATTCATCACAGATCAAATGATTAATTGCTTAATCCATCATTAACTACTGGCATAATTTTGATAAGCAATGCATTTAAGCCATTTATTCAGTGAACATGCCACATATTTACTGGATACAGATGCTGCTACTTAGGTAAGATAAGATAAGATAAGATAAGATAAGATAAGCTTCCTCTTGTTACAAGAACATAATTAGAGAACAGAGCGAGGAGAATGAAAAGACATAAAAATGTATTCTATAAAAGAAAACAAAAGGAAAAGAAAAATCTACTAAACTATTAATTTTTTTTAAAACTATAAAAACTGGAAACACTGGGCATACATAAACATAATGATGTATGTGTGCTTCCATCTATCATTACGTTTGCAAACACACACTAATGTAAAAGCTGCAGTCATATTTTTGGACCCACATTAACAGAGTTTTTCTATTTCAAAGTAGTCATTTTACTTTTTTTTTTTTTTTTTTTTTNTTTTTTTTTTTTTTTTTTTGTATAAGTTCCGATAACTGATGTGGAATTTTCTATGAGAATTTTCAACAAATAACCTGACAGACAAAAATATAGCAACTGATTGGATACTAAGATCTCATCATAAAATGAACTATTATGAGTATAAATCCTAAGAAACGAGAGAATCAAACATAAAACAGTCACCAAGCGTCATTAGACAAAACCTCACACATTATTTAATTTTCCTATGCAATAAAATGACTTCCGGCTGGATTTTTTTTTTTTTTTTTTTANTTTTTTTTTTTTTTTTTTTAACCTATCGGGCATTTAGTCATTTTAATGTCTCTGAACTCAAATCCAGCCAGATATGAACTGACCTGGATGAAGCTTTTTCACGCTGAGTTTTCCAAACCGATCAAACAAATCAATCCCCTCAAACTGAGTCCGTGGAATTCCATTTTCAAAACAGAAACACGATATATTCCCACTGAAATATTTCCGATGCCTTTATTTCCGAGCAAAGCGTCATGAGAAGCCTCGTTGCTGTCTGTCCATCCTTAGTAAAGTGGTGTGTGTGTGTGTGTGTGTGTGTGTGTCCAGCAGACTGTCCAGCTGAAAGTAGGGGAGGGGCTCCGTCCATATCTGTAGTTTTGACTCATCATAAAGTAAAGCTCAGAAAGATTATTGATTACAGACGTTCAACCATCCAGTCTGAATTATAAATATTATTTTGTATAATTTTACTTTTTACTGTCAATTTTCTACCATTTTCTAGAAATTTCTTGGAGTGAGGAGAGTTTTAGAAATACATCTAAAATCAAGATCAAGATTTCTAAGATAGATAGATAGATAGATTCTATGAAATATAAATAATATAAATAAATCTAAAATATATGTAATAATATAGATAGATAGATAGATAGATAGATAGATAGATAGATAGATAGATAGATAGATTCTATGAAATATCAATAATATAAATAAATCTAAAATATATATAAATAAAATAAAGCAGTGATTGTGTACAGTAATTGATTTATTAATTGACTCTAAACAATTATAGAAAATAAACAAAATGTCACATAATCAGGGATTTTTTTAAGACCTCAACAAAAACAAAAATTACCCCCAATTTTTTTTAAAAACAAAAAATGATTGGTTTGTTTGAGGGTTGTTTTTTTTTTTTTTTTTTTNTTTTTTTTTTTTTTTTTTAGAAAGAAAAAATGTTCTGGAAATCTTTCCTTTGTTTTCTTAGAAACAAGAACAAAATTGAGGGAAAAAATTGCAGACAACAATATTTTTAAACATAAGCCTTTCATACTCTCCCAATCCATCCCCCTTACAGCATCATTACAGTGTCAAGTAAAACTTCCCAAGCAGACATTAGTGGTGTTGGATATGCTTTCTTTATCTGGTTCATGATGAAATTATCATTATCATGAACGTGACATGGTGTGTTTTGGCTGGTCTGTAAAGAGTCCTCTCTACAGCACAGGTGCAGTCACTTATTGATGAGTTCTGATTAAAGGACCATACCATCCATTTTGCATATTTGAGCCATATATATTCAATATTCATACATGTTACGTTATTGACAATCATTTCCCAAAGCATACTACAGGAACGGTAAATAAAAAAAATTAAAAAAAATTCCTACCTTCCAGACCTCCATTGGTTTCAGTTCATTCTGGTACGCTATTAAAATCAACTTGTTGATACTTGAAACGTTCTTGGGATAGATAATCCATTATCGCGAACAACACATATATTCAGATATTTTTTTAGAAGTTACATAATTTTAGCAATTAAGAGTAATGAAAAGTGTGGAGTGAATGTGTGTCTCCACCGGGGAATATATGGTAGTCCCAAAAGAAGACCTGCATTTATCGAAAAATTTAAATGACTGTGACTTCATAAGGCTGCATAACTATTAGAAGGTGAAACATCGATTTTTAAGGTGGGTGTATTGCTTGGATATTTGATTTTGAAAGATTAAGAGATTTTGCAAAATATCAGGGAAGCTGAAATACGGTTTTATCCTTTGGGAAATGATTGTCAGTAACATAACATGTATGAAAATTGAATATATTAGGCTCAAACATGCACAATCACCAGTATAATCCTTTAAAGTCTCACATATCACCTGTTGTTTATCAGCATCGAAATGGGAAAATGATGTTTCCACATATTAAATAATAAAAACCCTTCTAATCAGAGTATGTGAAAGACAGTCTGAACTGACAGACAAATACCTGATGAGCAGGTGAGTTGCTGCAGGTGAGATCCTTGATCAACAACATTTCTCTGTATCAGCTCAGCGCCGGCGCGTCGCCCCTCCCCCTCACATCATCCTGAGGCGTAAGGTTAAAGAGAAATCCCTTGGCGATATACGGAGCTGCAGCACTAATCCCAGTTTAGACTTGAGTACCTATTTCAGCCTCCTAATGCCCCCTCATGGATGTGCTTCACTTCAAACTCTGTGCCACTTTCATTGAACCCTGATTGTTCTTTTGTGAATATTTCCATTAAGTCATAAACAGTCAGCTGCTCATGTGATCTTTTTTTCATGAAGTGTCAGACATGTATTGTTTTTTCTAAACGGCAAAATATTCACTTTTGTTATCATTATTATTATTATTATTATTTTAGACAATTCATCTTTCTAGTTCAAGTATAAATGTTTCTGCAAACAGAGATCGTGCTGCTTTTCAGCATCTGTGGCATTGAAACCATAACAGACTTTAGGATTGTTCTTAATGAGAGTGGGTTTAGCCAATCCATTAATAGAAACAGTGAGGTGCAGACACAGAAAAGGGCTTTTACACTCAGTTTATTAGCTCATTAACAGTCACAGATAATCATGTTAGCATTCCTTAAGGATTCTCTGAAGATTCCTCCTTATTTGTAGCTCTTAAATTCACTTATTAAATATGAATATTTTGAGGTACTGGATGCTACATCATTATTACTGTTTTAAAATCAATTAATGTAACTACAGTTCAGAATTTCCACATCTTCATCTGAATGTAATCATAGAAAAACTGGAACAACTTTAATATGAAAGAAGCAGATCTTAGTATGGAAGAAACAGATCTCCCTCTGTTCCTCCACTGAAGGTTTTTTTTTTTTTTTTTTTTTTTTTGTGGAGTAATCTTTCTTTGTAAATGGGAAATTCTCATAACACTAAACATAAGTTCCTCTAAATCACAAAAGTAACGTGAATTTCTTTTGGGTTCCTCATTGTTAGACAAGAAGTGTCTGACCAATCACTCTTCTCTTTTCCAGCTTCATTAGCTTTAGGTCGTCTGAGTCCAGGTGCATCGAGATCTACTGAAAGCCTCTTTACATCTCAGCCAGAAGGAGCATGGTAATTAATGTGTCCTAAACCCTGGCTTTCCCAGAGCGCATCATCCCACATAACAACCGCCTTCTGCATGTCGGATTTTCTGTGTGTTTCTGAGTCAATCAGACTCTCCAACCCCTTCAGCTGAAATCAGACTGATGATGATGATGATGATGATGATGATGATGATGATGATGATGATCCTCTGACCATGTCAGACCACAAGCTGGAGGAGAAAAGCATTCCACAAGAAATCAAATGCATCATGCTGGGAACCAATTACTTAAATGAAAGTTTATAACTTGTACGTATTAAAAATAATGTAGTAATATTTTATATGTTAGTAATAAATAAAATAATAATAAGAACAGCTTATTCTTGTTGGGATGAGGTGAGAGTCTGACAGGGATCAAATCAGGTGAGTAGTGAGGCTGCTGCACTACTTCTAATTAAAACATTTAAAGAACCAAGATTATGCTATCAAAATCCCAATAAACCAAAGTAAATCAAATATAAGTCAGTCCTAAGAAGAATATATGTTAATATTATTTGTATAGTGGTCAGTTGGCATCACAGAGATATAAATGAACAAAATGTGTGAAAAATATGTTCCTTTGGTGTTTGATAATTGTGATTATAACAGCCATGTCCATAGCTGATATGTGTGTGTGTGAAAGTGTATTGCTGTGAGGACACTTGGGTGCCTCTGGAGCTTGAATATTATCATAACTGAGCTCAAATGACAGCACCAAAAACACCACAGGAACTCTATATATCTTTTCTTTTCCAAAATATTTTACAGCCCTGGGCCACTTCCTTATATTTCAGGCTCAGAACCTTTCAATCAACCCTGGTATCTGTCATATTAAAGGACCATACTGGCCATTTTGCATGTTTGAGCCTAATATATCAATTTTCATACATAATGTTACTGACAATCATTTCCCAAAGCATACTACTGGAACAGTGAATTAATTTTTTTTTTTTTTTTTCTACTTTCCAGACCGTCATTGGTTTCAGTTCATTCTGGTACGCTATTAAAATCAACTTGTTGATACTTGAAACATTCTTGGGATAGGTAATCCATAATCGTGAATAAGACGTGTATTCAGGGGTTTTTTTAGAAGTTACATAATTTTAGCGTTCAAGCGCAATAAAAAGTGAGGAGTGAATGTATGTCCACTGGGGAATATAGTCCCAAAAAAAGACCTGTGTTTATCAAAACATTTAAATGACCATGACTTCATAAGGCTGGTGAAACATCAAATTTTTAAGGTGGGTGTATCACTTGAATATTTGATTTTGAAAGATTAAGAGATTTTGCAAAATATCAGGAAAGCTGAAATACAGTTTTATCCTTTGGGAAATGATTGTCAGTAACGTAACATGTATGAAAATGGAATATATTAGGCTCAAACATGCAAAATGGCCGGTATGGTCCTTTAAAGCACATGGTATGTAGAAATTGAGCTCTTGGCAGCCATCAAGTTAAGAGTCCTCGGCTCCACTGTGAGTCCTCTTGTCCTGATGAGATTCGTGTTCATCAAATGTTTTCTATGATTACTTGTACCTCCTCGTTGTTTCATTCCAAGCAGAGGAGATGATTTATCCTTCATCAAACACTTACATGGGGTGGTTGCCATAACAACCTCGGAGACAAAATGATCATTTGTGGCTCTTTTCTGGATACTTCAAACACAACATGCCAAACATGAGGAAAATTCAACCTGGGACTTTCCATTTGCTGAAAAAAAAAAATGAAGCAGTGCAGATTCAAAAGAAAGCTAATGCAAATATGAATAATTTGCACAAGTTAAATTTGACCTGTTGTTAGTAGTAATTTGTTCATGGAGTTCAGAATGATTCTGTTTTATCTTGTTAGATGTTAGCAGCATGTTGCAAAAATGCAGTTGTCTTCAATAATAATTCCATCATAATTCATAATTCTATTGTAGTGCAACATTTTTTTTTAACCCATGTAATCTTCATCTATGGAAAGCACTTCAGACTGGATTGAACTGTTTTAACTGTGTGAAAACTCTGTTTATGTTCTTTGATGACATATTTTCATGAGTTTAAAAAACAAAATCTTCATATCATACATTACAAGACTGTGTTAGAATACAAGTTTGAAAACTAAAGCCTCTCTTTGTAGTAAATTCAACGCTTCCAGGAATGACTTTAGCTCTGAAAATGATTCAAGAAAATTTAGAAAAATAAGAAAAATTTTAGAAAAAGAAAATTGTTGAAAATTCATCCACAACAGGTTTGCAGTGTGATTCATCTCTGATTGAGTGAATCTTTGGCTGCACTCGAAAATGGCAATTTGTCATTTTCAAGGGCTTGTTTGTTGATTACAGGCTTGTCAGAAATGTCACAATTTTCACAAGCATACATTTCTATTCCTGTCTACTAAAGAATGTTTTATGAGGCATACTTTAGACAGGAAATGAAAGGCAAATTAAATAAAAACAAAAATTGCAAAAATTACCTAAGATGGCAGAAGGTTAATAAACTGACACGATCTGTGGGTTTTTTTTTTTCTCAATTAAAAAAGAAATACAGATACTTCTTTTTACTAATGAAACAATTTTGTACTGGAAATATATGAACAATCATTGAGGTGATATCTTATTGTACATGTATTTGAGTCCATGGGCTTGTAACAAAGATGATCATATGCATGAAAAGGAAACAAAACCATTAAAATCATGACTATGCTTGATTTTCATCAGACTAAACCAAACTGCATGCATGTTTATTTTTTTTACCATGAATGAGGGGAACAACCTATTATCCCTCTGTGGGTTCTCAGTCTTCTTCTTCTTTTCCTTTCGGCTTTCCCTTCAGGGGTCACCACAGCGAATCATCTGCCTC
>VXCM01002547.1:0-11020 GCA_014773175.1 Lucifuga dentata
TTTGGACTTCGCTGCTGCCTGTGGATATACCTCCTTGCACAGAATAAACAGTTAGTTTCTTGTCATATTACCCGTGAGTCGGTCTCTGCTTCTGGGTTCTCACCTTCCGGCCTGATAGTTATGTAAAGGAACCGCATGCAGAGTTGCATAGGAAGGTTCGATGGGACCCGAGGGAGTTCCACACTGAGTCATATCTTCCCTTTGTTAATCCATTTTATACACATGTTGTGAGGTTTGAGTATTCATTAGTATAATTTTAAAAACAACACATTACTGATTAAATGTGATGATGAATCCCTTGGTATACGTCGCTAATTAAGATTACACAACAGTTGTTTTTCGAATCATTCCCAGCATGCTCTGCTGCCTGCCTGTAGTCCATCTATCTACCTGAAGTGGTCTTATTTACAGAGGACGATTCCCTCTGATGTGACAGCTGGAAACCTGAGGCAGATCTTTCAGGATAACTCGAGTTGGCACAGGCACTCACCCCTCACTTCTCCGTCCTAAACTCTCAAAGACGAGAGCGGCGAGCAGCTCTGCGAGCTGCTGATGTGTCAGAGACAAATCGCTGCAGTGAAAGTCGACTGAAGTCGAGGCCCGCTGCCAAAATCTTAAGTACAAAAGAAGAGCTTTCGAGGAGACGGAGCAGAAGGGAGTTGACTCTGCTCCTTTATTCGCCCTCCTGCTCTTCGTAGCCATTTCACACTTCAAGAAACTTGATCATCTATGTATGCAGGTGAGACAGTCAGGTCTGAGGACATATTTCAGCAACTAAGGCAAAGAAATGTTGTGGATGTACCAAAACACGTAAATTATTACATTGATTTCACACAACAAATTTACAGCTATTGAACAATTCCTTGTGTTTCAGACTCACAACTTATCAGTCAACCTTTTGTGGAGGACTACACCCATTTGATTTTGCAGGAAATTGCGTATAATTGACTATTCTTCCACAGCAAAGCATAATATAGGGTTATTAGGTCAATTCATTACACCTTCAAGGCGCCATTGGTCCTCTTTATTTTATCATTTTATGAAAATCAATTTGCAAGCACTAAATTTAGCTTTAGATAAGTATTCCACTAAAACTAAATTTACTGTAAAATATTGTAAATGAACATGAGATCAGTGCCATATCGGGGATATACAGTATATATACTGTATATACAGAATTCTATATTCTTATTTTCATTTAGGGTCAATGTTTGAAATCTTTGCAATGTTTCAATGTGCAAAAAAAAAAAAAAAAAAAAAAAAAAATTTAAAAAACACACTGTGTGGTCTAACCTTGTCTGACATAAATATGTTGCAGAAGTCAATCACTAATCAAAAATGAAGCTTTCAGGGCACTTTAGGACATATGAGCCTAGATGCATTTCTATACGCATCAACCTCAAGTTTTAACACTTTGACAAAGTTCAACAAGTACTCTACTATACTACAGCATAAAAATGAGGTAATTAACAAAACAAAAAGGGCTAATATGTGCCCTTTGAGAAGTTGAAAACCTCCTAAATAAGCTTCAATAATTTTGGCTTCATGAAAGGAAGTCCATGATGGTCCAGATTTCACCCTGTCTGAACTCCTGAAAACATTTAGCCATAAACAAAACTGAAAGTATCAGTGTGTCAGCAATGTGGAGACTCGTGGTCATGGTTTGAACATTCATGTCAGCAGATCCAGACACCCAAACCGTCATGCAATGCACATGAAGGCACCTGCAGCAGACTGAGTCAAACGCAGGGGCAGCAGCAGCAGCGTGGGCAGCGTTACCTGCAGCATTTCACGCCAGGCCGCTCGGAGCAGCAGAGGAGTCCAGACTGTCTTATTTCCACCTCAGTGGTATTCTAGCTGCTCAGTGGCCTGCTCCCATCCCTGCTGCTGCCACCTGCATGGTGCCTCTACCCACACACACACACACACACACACACACACACACACACATCAGCCAAAAAAAGCAGGTCAGATCACAGTAGTTACCCAGCTGAAGGGAGTAAACACATCATCTAGTTGTTATTCATCCACTTGTTTGAAATGTGCTTCCTGTTTTTGGGCTTGTTTGACATCTTTGCGTAACTGCAAATGTATGTCTGAATACAAACACAATGAATGCACAGGATTCATGGGGTGTGTGTGTGTGTGTCATATCTAACAATAAGGGAGGTAAAAGTGTAACGGCGTGATCATCATTCATTACCAGATGTGCGTACTGTTTTTATATCTTGTTGCCATGGAAGTATCACAGGAAGCCATTCGCTCCAATTCGTCCCTGTTTGTGTCTCTTCTAACCTCTAAAAAAGTCTAAAACAGCCTCTTTAGCTTTGGCAGCACAATTAAAACACATATTTCATCCTTCACCCTGTCCCCCCCCCACTTCTCATGCTCAGCCAGGACGCCATTTTGAGATGCTTGCATCATGCTTCTGTCTTTGAAAGGAGGGGATGGAATGCTACAGATGGCGACTGTCTGGGTTCATTGTGCCTGGAAGCCAAGATCAACACTTTGCTGAACTGATGACAAAGGAAAAAAAAAAAAAAAATGGGCAGAATAGAAGCAGATAGATGGGATAGACAGAAGTCCCAGTGGGAGGCAAGAATACAGATGCAGGTTTAAGATATCAGCACTTGAATCTCCTACAGTGGCAATGAAAAGGATTCTCAGACACCATTAACAGGGAGTTTAACAAATTTGATCAATCTAAATATGAATAATTGCTTTTATGCAAACTCAGTAATATCTAATTCACCTACTGACACACCTGAACTCTTTGTGTCCTATTTTAGAAACTATTCCAAGAAGCAGAATGGCTGAGATAACATAAAAGTTGCCAGTATTAAAAGGCTTACAGTTTCTATTATTACAATATTTGATGAAAGTTTTGTATTGAGATGAAGGATCATGTTGTTAAAGGACCATACCAATGATTTCCCACACTTGAGCCCAATACACAGTACCCACATAAATGTTATTTTACTGACAACCATTTCCAAAACATAAAATTGTATTTTAGTCTTCGTGTTATTTCACCAAATTGTCTACTCTTTCAAAATGAAATATTCAGGTGACCCACCTTAAAATTCAATATGTTACCTGCTAACACATACGTCAGAATGTAGAGGGCCTGGCGCTTTAATTCCTCGGTAAAAGCTGTCTTCTCCTAGGACTATATTCCCTGGCGGAGACGTATGTTTTCTCCTGTGCAGCTCTGTGTTGGACCAAATAAATTATAACCAGAAAAAAAAAAGAACAATATTTGTTTCACTGTGATGGATTATTTATCTTTGGCACGTTTCAAGTCTCTGCTAGTTGATTTTTAATGGCGTACTGGAATGGACCCAAACAATGGCAGTCTGGAAGGTAGGAAAAACATAAAATGTACCGTTCCAGTAGTATGTTTTGGGAAATGGTTGGCAGTAGTAACGTGTATACGGGTTGTATTTACTGGGCTCAAACATGAAAAAAATCACCAGTACACTCCTTTAAAATCCACCAGGGAAGATGATCCACTCTCTCGCCTGTAAAGCTGGCATTCCTCCACTGTTGCGTGTTCACAGGTGGGAATAAAGAGAGTCAAATTTATTGGTGTTCAATCACACGCTAAAAGCAACGCTCGTTCCTGGTGATTGCTTTCAGGCAAAGCGACTGTCAGGACTTGTGCCCGAAGAAGCAGCGAGTTCGGAGGAAATGAAATCACGCTAAAGCCTGAGCTGCCTTTTCATCACAATAAAGGGGAGCCGGTATTATCCTCTCGCAAAGAAAAAGGGAGAGGTGAACTGTCAGCACTTAATAGACCCAACGTGGTAAAGTGTTGAAAAGGTCAGTGCATCTTCCAAAGTTAAAGCAGGGAGAACAGCGGCGGTGACAATGGACTAATAGCATTTTTAGGCTTGATCAGACATGTGAAACAGCAGGACGATTCTCTCTGGGAGTGTGGATTCTCTTATCTCTCCTCTCTTTGCTCTCCTGCTGTTGCCTTCATATACGCAAGCATCCGCGTACACAGGCTGATTTTTCCAGTATTTCACCAAAACATTATTGCTTTGGCAGTGGGAAAATGGAGAGATGCTACAACAGTCCAAGTTCGAGTGTATTTATATAGTCCAATATCACAATGTCTCAATGGGCTTCACAGTCCAAAACCAACATATAGCAGGAGCAGCGCATAGCATACGCAATGATAATGATTGTTAAAGCACCATATGTAGGTTAAAAAAAAGTATAATCATACTTTATAGTGGAAAGATTCCACTTACTGTATATACTCATGTATAAGCCGACCCCCTGATTTTGACCTGCAAATTTAGATTTTTAAAGAAACCCATATATAAGCCGNGTATAAGCCGACCCCCTGATTTTGACCTGCAAATTTAGATTTTTAAAGAAACCCATATATAAGCCGTCCCTCTGACGTTGTTCCATCCATTTATTTGTTTAGCAAATTACCTGTTTTTCTGGGTATTGTCATAGTATTCCTGTGATTTTCTGAAAATAATCCAAAACATGATATTTATTTCAGCAGCTGATTATCGTAACTGACCAATCACAACAGGACCTTACCAACAGCTCTTACTGGCCGCTGCAAAATGTGCTGGATAAGATGGAAAATATCTCATTCTTAAGGTATGACTTAAAATACTTTCCATGGGTAGTGGAAATGTCATTCTCTGGGATCAAATTTGAATTTCTTGTGTATAAGCCGACCCCTTGATTTGCTTTTGTAAAATTTGGTAATAAAAACTCGGCTTATACTCGAGTATATACGGTACTCAACTAGTTAAAACATAATGTAAAAAGATACATTTTTAATTTAGACTTAAAAGAGTCAAGTGAATTCAATTGTTTTATCTCAACAGGCAAAACAGGAGCACGATGAGAGAAACCCTGAGATCCCGCTGACTTCTTCTTCACTCTTGGAACTGACAATAAGCCAGCATTTTGGGATCGTAGAGCTCGAGATGGTTCATAATGCTGCAGCAGCTAAGTATGTAAGCTAAGTATGTAGCTAAGTAAGTAGCTAAGCATGATGCAGCTCCTTTTAAAATCTAAGTTAATGAAAGCATCTTAAAATCACATCCCGCATAAACAGGAAGCCAGTGAAATGACAATAATAAAGGGATAACACTGCCAAATGTTTTTGTTAAACTCTAACAGCTGTTTTGAACCATCTGAAGCTTTTTAAGGCTACACTTAGATAAGCCAGAAAATAAAACATTACAACAATCCAACCTAGATGACACAAAGAGGTGGATTAAGGTCTCAGGATCTAATTTTTGCAATGCTGCAGAGATGAAAAAATGCAGTCTTTGTGACTTCCATGATATGAGCATGAAAGGATAAATTGGTATCAAAGATTACTCCAAGGCTTCTAGCTGTTCTGCTTTGAGTAACTGTACAGTTTGTACAGCAGCCGCTCTTATTGTATAGAACCTGACATCAACCCCTGGCATAACGAGATTAACCCTACTTTCATATCAGCCACGTCTGCACCATTTACAATCAAATCGTGTAATTCCTGACATTCAGGATGACCTCCATTTAGATGCCTCCGCACAATCTGAACTATCCCTTGGTAACACACACACAAAGATAAAGGGTGAGTATTATCATGAACACACACTGCTCCTGGCATGCTACCATTTGCAATTAGTGTACTATATGTCCTTTTCAGGGTTGGAGAGTTAAAAAACCTTTTAACTGAGAAGCCTGTAAGTCAATATTTACCTTCTCTTCTCAGCTTGTGAGTAATGACGCCAGAGAATGTGTCAGTGTGTTTGTGTGTTTATGGAAATGTGTGACTAATTCTTTTTTTTTTTTTTTTTNTTTTTTTTTTTTTTTTTGCCAAGAAGCATAGCTGCAAATTAATGCCGTGATATGTTGTGATGACCGGGAGACGGAATAATTACAATAATCATGTCAAAACATGAAAAATGTCTTGTCTTTTGGCATCACGTTATCTATTCATCATAATGACGCTTATAAAAACGGAAATCTGACATTAAAATTAAAATTATGCCGTCGTGGGAAAAAAGGTGGGGGAAAGAAACCTCCTGCAACTTTCCTTGCTGTTGTTTTTTCTTTAATAATTCTGTAGACAAAGGAAAGCATATGCATGTCTACACATTCCTGCAGACACGCCATTGACAGGCTGCCAACATTATGTGCTGAATCCCAGCATTCAGCAACACGCCCTTCAACCACAAAGATCACCATTCTCGAAGTCATGCAGTGTCTGATTTCACCAATTACCCAAAACTTGCATTTCGTTCTTTTCATTTCCAGTCTCTTGTTCAGTATTGATTGATTCTCCTAATTCCGTCTGCTCCTCCTCTTTTCTACTGCATGATAATGAAGTTCCCCTTCGGCAGCCACCATGGTGCTCAGTCGAGGTTAACGTAGCATTCGGCGGGTAAAGAAAAGAGGCCGNCGGCAGCCACCATGGTGCTCAGTCGAGGTTAACGTAGCATTCGGCGGGTAAAGAAAAGAGGCCGATTCATAATTGTTGCTGTGCACAAAGAAATTTAATCCCAAAAGAACTCTGGAATGGTTCTATTTGATCCAAAATAGTTCTGAACCAACTACAAAACATTTACTGATCTACTGATCTTGAGCAGAAAAGGTGCGATTGATTTTAAGGAAACTACTTTGATTACCAATCACAAATCAACCCAATGCCGTGAAAAGAGGTTTCCTCACACGTCTTGGATTAATGTGTTGAAGGTTAGCACGTTGCTGCATGTCCTTAAAGGGCCATACTGATGATCGTGCATGTTTGAGCCTAATATATTCAATTTTCATACATGTTACGTTACCGACAATCATTTCCCAAAGGATAAAACCGTATTTCAGCTTTCCTGACATTTTGCAAAATCTCTAATATTCAAGCGATACGCCCACCTTAAAAATCCATGTTTCTCCTGCTAATAGTTATGCAGCCTTATNAATATTCAAGCGATACGCCCACCTTAAAAATCCATGTTTCTCCTGCTAATAGTTATGCAGCCTTATACAGTCATGGTCCTTTAAATGTTTTGATAAATGCAGGTCTTCTTTTGGGACTATATTCCCCAGTGGAGACATAAATTCACTCTGCACTTTTTATTGCGCTTAAAAGCTAAAATTACATAACTTCTAAAAAAAAAACCTGAATACACGTCTTGTTGGTGATGATGGATTATCTATCCCAAGAACGTTTCAAGTATCAACAAGTTGATTTTAATAGCAGAATGAACTGAAACCAATGGAGGTCTGGAAGGTAGGAAAAACATTTTTAATTCACCGTTCCAGTAGTATGCTTTGGGAAATGATTGTCAGTAATGTTATGTGTATGAAAATTGAATATATTAGACTTAAACATCCACGATCGCTGATATGGTCCTTTAATGTCTATTCAGGCATTTGAAGAAAGTGTGTCTTCTTCAAACAACGGGAAGCAACATACAGGCATGAAGAATCTTTCCATTCATCATTCCATCGGCATAATTTTTCTTGGCATGTGGGCTAAAGGATCAATTGGGCCAATTCTCATTGCTTCATGTAATTTAACTTCTTCCTGTTTTGATTTTGTCACTGCCGCCTCCAGATATTTCTGACCAACGAGGGGAACGAGCGTTCTTACATGGCCTTTGCTGATATATTTTGGACTTTTTTGTGTAAAAGCTAAGGATTTTACACAGGGTAAAGGCAACAAATTTAACAACTCACTCTCAACAACTGGTTTGAAAACAACTTTAGCTTTGAGAATAAAATGAATCGAGCCACAATTTTGCTCAGAACCAGGCAGACTTTATCACATTACCACCTCTCTTGTTTAAAAAGCCTTATTTCAGTAAAAAAAAAAAAAAAAATNAAAAAAAAAAAAAAAAAAGTTCAAATAAAATTGGCAGTAGTGTCAGAAATAAATGAATAAATGAAGCAGAAGTGTTAAGTCACTCAGCATCCAGGCAGGAGCACTCTGGTGAGTCGCTCACACAAAGCAGCAGCAGGCGTATTTGCAATCAGACCTCATTTCCAAGTAATTTGGTGTTGCCGGTGCTGTATTAACTCCGTAGGTGGTCCCGTCTGTTTGGTAGGCTGAATAAATAAGTAAATATCACGGAACCAGCCCAGGTCACAGGAGATCTATATGGTAATTATGAACACCCTCCTCGCTGTGCAGAAATCAATTCTGATGATGCCTCGGCTCCTTTGGGTGGCCTCCAAGAGCCCAGTTGACAAGTCCCTGGTGGTGTGACGAAGGTTTTACCTCTACATGTAATGCTGGTAAAGCTGCGTTTGTGCTGATGACGACTGAAGCGATTCTCTCTGAAGAAGGTTATGGGGCACTACAGGAGGCGTCTAATACCTCCCCACCCATATATCAATATTGTACCTTTTTCACTGGCAGGAGTCTTTGGATGGAGAGGNCCTCCCCACCCATATATCAATATTGTACCTTTTTCACTGGCAGGAGTCTTTGGATGGAGAGGAGAGCTGGATTACTGAGCTCGTTTTGAAGCTCAGCTGGCAGGTGTTTGATTGAAGTGGAATTCCAAGAAGAGGGAGGGATGAGGGGATGGAGACGGAGAAGGATGTTGGAGGTTTTTCCCATCATGATGTTGCTGTTTGAGCCTCGCTATGATCTGAACTCTCCCTTGCTTTCATGTTTTTTGTACCCTGCCCATTCGCTTTCTTCCCTCCCTCCCTCACCATGTATCTTGTTTCTGACTCAATGCACAAACAAGCTTTCTAGGAGACGACCACAGGGAGAAGAGGGAGGGGTCACCTGATGCATGAAGTCGCTCGGATCTCTTATCAGTCACATAACAGTCAGTCATCATTTTCACCAGCAGCCTGGAGCTGCAGAGCAAAACTGTCTGACTGAGATTAACGGTGAGCAGTTGGACTCTCCAACAAACTCTTTCAGCTATACCTCTTCTTTTAATTTCTCTCCACTTCTCACACACGGAGGATCTCGTCTGTGCAGGTGCCATAAACCAAAAATTAAATTAGCTTCCTTGAGCTTTAGAGTGGAGAAGCTCTTTGGACTAAAGTTGCTGGACTGGAATAACACAAACAATGATCACAAGGAGGGTGAAGTGAAAGTGACACTTTGCTGTAGATTAATTAACGAACAAACATCCAGCAGCGATGTGCGTCCTCAGACCAGCAGGACACGTTTTAGAAGCCCAGCTTTGACGGTGTGAAGGGATACAGCAGCACCAGCCAGACTGAACCAACACTGCTGAATATCTAATATTGCTGATATACAAAGAGGACCTTCAGGAGACATAATACACCATTTGAGAACCATTTTAGTGCCCTTATAGGAGAAAAGGATCTTGCTCAGAACTTGAAGCACCATAACGGCCATTTTGCATGTTTGAGCCTAATATATTCAACATTCATACACATAACGTTACTGACAATCATTTTCCAAAGCATACTACTGGAACGGTGAATTAAAAATGTTTTTCCTACCTTCCAGGTCGCCATTGGTTTCAGTTCTTTCTGGTACACCGTTAAAATCAACTTGTTGATACTTGAAACGTTCTTGGGATAGGTAATTCATCACTGCCAACAAGACGTGTATTCAGGTTTTTTTAGAAGTTGTGTAATTTTAGCATTTAAGCACAATAAAAAGCAAGTGAATGTATGCCTCCACCAGGGAATATAGTCCCAAAAGAAGACCTATGTTTGTGGAAAAATTTAAAAAAAACGTGACTTCATAACTATTAGGAGGTGAAACATCAATTTTTAAGGTGGGTGTATTGCTTGAATATTTGATTTTGAAAGATTAAGAGATTTTGAAAAACATCAGGAAAGTTGAAATATGGTTTTATCCTTTGGGAAATGATTGTCAGGAACGTAACATGTATGAAAATTGATGAGGCTCAAACATGCAAAATGGCTGGTATGGTCCTTTAAATGAACTGCTCCAGAGTTCATCTGGAACCAGAAAGAGACCACACACAACCCGCCAAACAAACCATGAAGGAGGAAAAAGACCCAAAAACGTCGTTGATCCTGGATGACCAAATATCACAAAGCAGATTATAAAGTTAAGTTTATTTGTATTGTTCAATATTGTAGCCGACGCCCTGGAAAAGAAGAGGTTTACAACAGCCAGCCAATCACGTGACAACAATTCAAGAGCTGTGAGTAATCATCAGTTCCTTTGGGGAAAATTGTTTGTTGTAGCCATAAAAATTAGACTTCATCTGATTCAGCGGAATAAAAGAAAGAGTGTATGCACATCAGCAGAAAATAAAAGAGGTGGCATGAGTAGCAGCATTAATAATCAAACAATAAAAACAACAAACTATAAATATTTTATGGAGTGTTATATGCAGTAGGCCTTAACACATTCTGCTGACACTTTCAACATGTTAAGTACCCAAAACTGTAAAAGTGGCTGCTGTAAAGAAATGGATTACTAACATTTGCATTCTTTTATGAGTACAAACTGTTATAATAAATAAATATGAGCACTACAGAATATTATAGCCGTTATAAGTAATGTTATTTGTACTGCTGAGGCTGGAGAGGATTGGTGGAGGTAAGCTTTATGTATTTATGCATAAAAGTTATACAAACACGGTTTTACTTCTGATTGCCTCCTTTGCTTGATGAATGCGTCCCTTACTCCTGTAAAGTCGGGCATATTCACTTTCAGCTCGGATGATTAATGGAAATTCATCTGCTACTTATTTGCAACAGCAGTTTGACTTGCATTTTTCATGTTTTAAGAAAGCAGGAAGTAGCATTTCTTTCCTTCCAGCCTTTTCTGAAATTGTTTTAAGGAGGAAGTCAGGACGAGTGGATGGCATACGGGGGGGNATTTCCTGAATTCAACAATGTCCGAAGTCAGCTAGTCAAGAAAGTTTTTAGTTTTTTATTTTACAAAACTTGTCGACACTTTATTGTAGAAACTTAAAAAATAAAGTTTATTACTACACTGTAGAAAAAATAGTGTATGGGGGGAGCAAATGGGGCCTTGAAAATGACTTCTTGATGTTCTCTTTTTTTTGGGGGGGGG
>VXCM01002547.1:11030-69994 GCA_014773175.1 Lucifuga dentata
TTTTTTTTTTTTTTTTTTTAAACATAGAAATAGGGGAAACTTTAAAAACAATTAAAACTTCCATATTACTACAGACAAAAATAAAACTCTAAAGAAAAAAAACTTTTCTAGAATAGATTCTAGAATTCTTCCACAATTTCTTGTGATCTATTTCTGTCCATTGTTAAACACAGAGTTGATTTTTTTTTTTTTTTTTTTNTTTTTTTTTTTTTTTTTTTAGAACAAATTCAGTGAAGTAGTAAAACTGTTAAAATGACTTAAGAGCTTTAACCCTAATCATGCTTTAATTGAGCGGCTATTTTAGGAAATGAAACGTAAAAAAACAAAAAAACCCAAAACAAAACAAAACAAAAAAAAACAAAACAGAAAACATATTTTGGTACTGCAAATTACACGTGAACATAATTTTTATGAGAAAGGGTTGATTGACTAGAACCTGAGTTCATTTAATTACTCCTAACCCTAATCTTAATAATTAGGCATGGACAAAAAAAAAAACAACTAAATATCTGTCCTCACAATGTCCCCAAAATAATCTCCCAAATTACTCCAGCACTTTAATTCCACAGCAAAGAGAAAATTGCACACAAACATTCCCGGTGGAGGTAAAGCCACAGCACTGAGCTCCCACTCAGCAGGAAGCAGGAGCAGATATTGAAATAGAACATGTCTGACTGTGCAGCTGATAATATCCCCTATTCTGCCTCCGGGGAGCCGCCTGTCTGTTAATTAACAGAGCACGCAAATAGTCTGGAGACCTTGAAGGTAAAAATCAAGCCTAACTGCATCAAGGGCTCCATCCGATACTCCAGAAATCTATGTATATGAAATTTAAAGCTCCTGATGCGACTGCATTAGCACAGCCATGGAGGTGGCGAGAACAAGCCATCAGAGACTCTCCTATCGATTTGCTTTGTCGCTGTGTTAGAAAGGCTGGCTAATGTATTCCAGCAGGTTTTCCGATTCCGATGCTTTCCGATTCCCCATTCATCTACGATTTAAAAAGTATTCTCAGGGTGATTTACATGGAAGCGATCAATAATAGTCACCAGTTGTAAATGTTGCATCTCAAACATCTATTGTTTCTGAAGAATCTTTACAGGTCTGGAATCAACTGAAAACAGCCTGGAAGGTAGGAAAAACAATTTAAAATGCACCGCTCCGGTCGTATGTTTTGGATGATGGTTTAGCAGTAATGTAAAGTGTATGCGGGTTGTATTTATTGGGCTCAAATATGTAAAATCACCTGTATGCTCCTTTAACCTCGCACTCTAATCCATTAACTCTTTAGCAAGGAGATGCATCTGCATCATACTGGGCAAAAAAAACAAAAAAAAACCAAATGGAATTCTGGGATTAGGGATGAGGAAATCTCTCATCTGGAGCAGATACAGAAATACATTTTTAATTCAATGGATACGAGAATATGAGGCAGGGAACCGGAGTAGAGACAACCATGTGTTCTTCTCAAAAAAACGATGCAGGAAGACAGCATGGTGACAGAAAATGAGATAAGCGTAGCGTAACATCTTTTGATCAAAGTAGGAGGAATATTGGATCGCCATGCCTAAATAGTGAATTTTTGCTGTGCCGTCTGTTGGAGGAAGGCAGAAATCCATCAGTGTGAGAGCAGAGGCCCGGCAGCATGTGCGCTTTGAACTCCCTATTGCTCAGCCAGCAAAAAGTCATGGGTACACGCTTTGAGAGTGGGGGGAGGATGAGTGGGCGATGGGTGGGTGATGAGCAAAGGACAAGATCAGTTGGAAGTGGAGATGAGGAAAGAGTGACGAATAGAAGGTGTGAGAGGAGATGAAATTTCAGAGGGTTGCTGTGGGTTCTCCCTCGTTTTTCTCCACCAAAATTTCAATCTTTCCACGCGAGGAAGTATGAGACCTGCTGAAAAACACCACATCCATATCCATCCATAATGAGTTATGATGCCAGCAAGAGCCTGATGAAGTGGATGCTATAGGCAGATATTAGCTTATCAGATGGTGTGTAGGTTTTCAGATATAACAAATTGCAGTACATAAAAGTTTTAAAAGGTTAACTTTATGTATATTTGACACTAATTTGTCTAAACCCTAAATATTTTTATGTATAATTACTATTACTCAACATTAAATTTCCAGTATTTATTTATGGCGTATACATTGAGATGTGCAATTTTTCCTCATTTTAGATTTGCTTTGTGTATTTATTAACTTATAGATTTCATCTTTGTGTTACTGACAGCTTTTATTTTCAGTTTTTTTTACTACGTCCTTGTAACCCTCTTAAGATAAGTGTCCTATAATTAAATCCATTATTATTTTTATTACCACTTTACTCCAGCGGGGGAAAAAAACCCTTTAACATTAACTTCTAAGAGGGCGCTGTTTCTGCCTGTAGGGGAAAAAGCGGCACAAAGCGAGAGCGAGGGGATCACTCATTGGCTACCGAGAGGAAGCAGGAAAAGAAAAGCGCCGTAATGACAGGAAGATATGGACAGCTGCTTTCCAAACGCCAGGACCCACTGCAGCTTTCATAAACACTAAAAAAAAAAAAAANAAAAAAAAAAAAAAGCCTTCAGATCCAGTGGAGACGTGAAGGATGAAGAGCTCCATCAGGCTTTATCAGAGCTGGGTGGTGGAGGGAGAAGTCACGGCTTGGATCGTCTCCATCTTTACAGCCAGACATGCTGGTGATAAGCTTATCTGGAAGTTCTTCAGGCGCAGCGTGGGCTACAGCCTCTCATTAGCACCGCACTTATTTATGTACACAGGACAAGTTAATTGCAAGTTCATTTATCAAGCGGTAAGCCCCCACCTCCCTCCCAAAACCCCACCACCACCACCACCACACAGCGCTCCTCCACTTCCTCCTCCTCCTCGTNTCCCTCCCAAAACCCCACCACCACCACCACCACACAGCGCTCCTCCACTTCCTCCTCCTCCTCGTTGCCACAGGAGAGATGGTGCAATTATCACCATGATGTATGACTCTCCTCGCCATCCTCTGCTCTTTGGCCTGCTGCTGCTCCGTCACCATCCTACCAACTATCACCACCCAAACCCTCCGCCCCTCCTCAGCCAAGCCCGTTTTGGGTCATTAAAGGACCATACCACCCATTTTGCATGTTTGAGCCTAATATATTCAATTTTCTTACATGTAACGTTACTGACAATCATTTCCCTAAGTATAAAACTATATTTCAGCATTACTGATATTTTGCAAAACCTCTTAAACTTTCAAAATCAAATATTCAAGCGCTACATCCACCTTAAAAATCCATGTTTCTCCTGCTAATAGTTACACAGCCTTATGAAGTCACGGTCCTTTAAATTTTTCCATAAACACAGGTCTTCTTTTGGGACTATATTCCCCGGTGGAGGCATACATTCACTCTCCACGCTTTTTAATTATGCTAAAATTGAACCTGAATACACGTCTTGTACGTAATGATGGATTACTTATCCCAAGAATGTTTCAAGTATCATCAAGTATCATTGGTTTTAATAGCATACCAGAATGAATTGAAACCAGTGGCGGTCTGGAAGGTAGGAAAAACATTTTTAATTCACAGTTCCAGTAGTATGCTTTGGGAAATGATTGTCAGTAACCTTATGTGTATGAAAATTGAATATACAGGCTCAAACATGCAAAATGGATGGTATGGTCCTTTAATCCTCTGAAGTCACAGTGACACCAGAAAATTTGATTTTAAAAAAATTATTTCTAAAACAAAATCTAAATCTCTGAGACAAAAAGTCTTTAAAACTATTAAAAATTGTCTGCAGTATGTGAAAAAAAAATTAAATTCTCAATTTCACAAAATTCAGAAAGTCTAAAGATTCCTGATATAGAAAATTATACAAAAAAATTACAAATAATTGTAGAAAACTGCTGATTCTGGATAGTCCAGGGGGTTAAACAACATATAACCAGCTACCTGCGATTGCATAAGCAAGATACATATAGCTATGTATAGCTTTTAGGGATGTATTATATCAGAGCACTGCTTTACAGTGTGAAATGTAATTTCACCAAAACAAATTTCAAACATATTAAATATCAATATATGACTGCAGTGCATAAAATGTCACGTTCATGGGTGTTATGATGCTACAAGAGGCAACGCAGTTTGAGACAGGACAAGGTAAAGC
This sequence comes from Lucifuga dentata, assembly GCA_014773175.1. Classification (NCBI taxonomy): domain Eukaryota; kingdom Metazoa; phylum Chordata; class Actinopteri; order Ophidiiformes; family Bythitidae; genus Lucifuga; species Lucifuga dentata. The sequence goes on from VXCM01002547.1 coordinate 15,176, forward strand.
TATTTTTACACATCACGTGACATAGTTTGGTACAAAACGATCTCAGGCCGTCAACGTATAAAATTGTAAGTAGAATCTGGTGCTCAGAAAAGTGTTGAAGCTCTTATCCTTCATGAACCACAGCAGCTGATAAAGGCAGATTACTGCGGCCTGTCGGGGGAAAATAGCATCTGTTCATGGCAGTGTGTTAAAACATCTCCGCAGGCTATTAAAAAGACAGTGTGTGTTTGAAGCTTGCCGTCTCTCTCCAACACGCCCGAGGTCACGGGTTCATGCTGAAAGAGGAAGGGGGGGGCTCGTTCCAGACACACACACACACACACACACACACACACACAGTTCAGACCCGTTAACGGCAGGGCTCCTCAGGGAGCCAGGGTTCGGCTTTATCTCAACATATATAATAAAAGCGATGATGAGAGTGAATTAGAGAGTCGTGAGCGGCGAATGAGCCAAGCAGCTGTTTTTCAATGCTTCTCTATATGCTGCTGCCAAGCAAGAAAGAGCTGCTGCATCAAGCTTTTTGCTCATAAATGGTGATATAGCGTTTATTGCAGCATGGAGAGGAGGCTGCAAGCGTGGACGCTGCCAGAGACATCGCTCCTTCCTGTAAGCCGGAAGCAGGAAGAACTCCATTCTGCTCCAAGTCTGGAAAGATCCATTTTCAAATGTAAACCACAGCAGACCTCCTAAAAGTTATAAATAACTTTTCTAAATATTAATATGACTACTTTTTATGCCAAATTGTGTGTATATTGTAATTTAAAAAAAAAAAAAATCCCAAATATAGACAGAATATGATGTAATGTTTGCTTACATTACAATTACATCATAAAGCTATATGCAGGTTTGCAGCCTTCATTGGGAAATGCTAGTCGTTGCTCATGCTAATGCTAGCTTAAAAGCAGGAATATTCTTCATCCCAAGCGCCCAATGGGTAGTTTTGGGAATCCCTTTTACAGACACACATGTAAAATACGAGGCTAACGAGAATTCCACCACATTGTGACCAGCCAATCAGAACAGATCAGCCTTTCAGGATGGAGCCTTAAAGAGAGAGTACCAAATAAAGCTTGTTTTCAGGGTTCAAGGTTTAAAGGACCATACCACCCATTTTGCATGTTTGAGCCTAATATATTCAATTTTCATACACGTAAAGTTACTGATAATCATTTCCCAAAGCATACTACTGGAACGGTGGATTAAAAATGTTTTTCCTACCTTCCAGACCTCCATTGGTTTCAGTTCATTCTGCTATTAAAATCAACTTGTTGATACTGTAAACGGTCTTGAGATAGGTAATATGTCATTGAGAACAACACATGTATTCAGGTTTTTTCAAAGTTTCATAATTTTAGCATTTAAGCTCAATAAAAAGCGTGGAGTGAATGTATGTCTCCATCAGGGAATATAGTCCCAACAGAAGACCTGCGTTTATGGAAAAATTTAAACAACTGTAATTTCATAAGGCTGTGTAACTATTAGCAGGAGAAACATGGATTTTTAAGGTGGTTGTATCACTTGAATANTCATAAGGCTGTGTAACTATTAGCAGGAGAAACATGGATTTTTAAGGTGGTTGTATCACTTGAATAACTGATTTTGAAAGATTAAGAGATTTTACAAAATATCAGGAAAGATGAAATACGGTTTTATCCTTTGGGAAATGATTGTCAGTAACCTTGCGTATATGAAAATTGAATATATTAGGTTCAAACATGTAAAATGGGTGGTATGGTCCGTTAAATATAGACCCCAAAATGAAAAATAAGAGCAACTAAATCTGAATAATATGTTCCCTTCAAATGTAAATCTTAATTCTTAAGTCCTGGCTATTGTACTTGGATGACAAAGTCACCATCTGACCTTCAGCAATCAATATGAAAGTAATATGCTCATTGATAAGCTGAAATAGCCAGAGATCAATATATTCAATTCTGATTTTAGTTGCAGCTTTACTTGGAAGTCTAATGTTGTGAAAGTGACACACAGAAGTGAAAAAAATATATTCTGATGTATTTCTTTCACCATATGAATATTCCGCCTCATTAATTAATGATTAGCCACTGTACATTTACTATTCCAATCATTTTATAATAACAATATGACAAATAGCTCAGAAATCCAGCCTGCTGGAAAGCTGAAAAACTCATAGCTTGTGGTGTAAATGAATGCATTAATATCACACTGCACTCATTTTACCAAACTCATTTAACCTCTAATTACCCTGAGCTGAGGGCTCATAGCTGCATTGCCCCACACTCCCGTTTGGGGGTCACGGCAGAACACAGTCAGGGTCACCATCAATTAGAAACACAATGGCCCATAGAGGCACATAGCAGCTTTAATTACAGCCCCTAATGGTGAAAGGGCTGCTGCGACTGCTTGGAAATGCAGCCTAATGGGAAGAGAATCTATGATTATGGCTGGGAAGGTGCTTCTACACAAACATACACCACATTATGAGCATGACTTTTTGGTGTGTGTGTGTGTGTGTGTGTGTGTGTGTGTGTGTGTGTGTGTTTCTCCTCAGTGGGCATTCAAACTAATATTTGTTGAGGTAAAAATCTGAATTTTGTCTGTAGCGTCAGAGGTCAAGTTAGAAAATTGTCAGGCTGAGTGAGTGCGTGTGCGTGTGTGTGTGTGTGTGTGTGTGTGTGTGTGCGTATGCTGCTGGTTTAAACGAGCAGAAACAGCAGATTTACAGCACTGTTATACACACTGTACAGGAGCAGTAAAAACTGTGCTCGAGTGAGATCAGGTGGAAAAAATAGATTTCACCGATTCAAATTTAAATGATGGCATTCATCAGTACAATGGATTTCAAAGTCTGGAAAACATAATTTTATGCAGCAAATTATACCTTTGTGGCCATTAATGTGGTATTTCTGACAATTCTGCGGGGGGGGGATTTATGTGATGAAGTCACATGGTTACAGTTTTCATCTCTGCTTGAAGGAAACTTGAAAGAAATTTGTGTCAGACTCTATCCTCTCATGCTGTAAAAACATGTATCAAAGCTTCCCGGGACTCGTATTCACGAGCGGCGCTGACAATAAAGAGGAGGTGTTAGGGGAAAAAAAACAACATAATTTTATTTATGAAAATAAAATGAAATTGTATGGTGTGTGTAATAGTTTATATCTTGTCACCCAAACATGATTTTGTTTCCTTGTTGTACTGTGCCTGAATTTATGCATCGATAATCACAAATCTAGCACAAGATTAAGATTAGATTTATTAAAGGGGGCATATTCTAGATATTTCTATATGTTTATTCTCATTTTGGAGTCTATTTGGAAATATCTGCACAATAAATCAATGCTTTAATGTGCCAAAAACACTGTAATCCACTTCAGCTCTCCCTTGTTACAGTACTGCTGTGCACACTGAGTGAAAACAAACGGATTTTAGGCACCTGACCCCAAATTCCTGCTCTTTTCTGATTGGCTGGTTTCAAAATGGTGAATGCAGGCCAAACTCTCACTTGCCAGCCTTGTAGTTTGTGGGTGTGGCTAACCACATGTCACATGTTGACATCAACATGTTACAGAAGTAAAGATTAGAAGAAACTATATGTGTGTGTGTGTGTGTGTGTGTGTGTGTGTGTGTTGATTGAGANTAAAGATTAGAAGAAACTATATGTGTGTGTGTGTGTGTGTGTGTGTGTGTGTGTGTTGATTGAGAGGTGAGCAATCAGTTTGTTGAAAGTAAGTGAATATGTATGTGAGACTGCAGTCTGTGTGAAGATACTGTATGTGTGAGTGTGTGTATGTTGAGAAATTTTTGACAAAAATAAGATTAAGATAAATAAAAAGAATAACATAAATAAATAACTAAATCCAGAAAATAAATAAGTAAACAAATTTTGCACTCAATGTGAGTAAAGAGCGGCAATTCCAGTGAGAAATAAAAAATGTTGAACACAATCATGACAAAAAATTTGAGGAAGTAAAATCCATTCTAATTTCATAAGAACAATATAAAGCAGCAATATAATAGCTGAGATCTTTTTTTTTTTTTTTTNTTTTTTTTTTTTTTTGGTTGCTTGTGATGTAAAAAATTCTTCCATTCATAAACCTCAGTTCAGAAGAGCATTAGATAAACATCATGTATTAGCTACAAAGCAGATATGTGGATTTATATATATATACACACACACACACTAAGTACTGCTGCATCTCATCATTCAAAGAGTTTACCTGAAATGAAGCTCGTTTCCTCTGTGAGGAGAGCAGGAAGCAGCCCTTTCAAATGAAGCTTTCCTTTGACGTGGCAACAGAGCAAACACAGCGAGACAAGGATTTGTTACTACAGACGTCTAAGTGTCTTAGAACAACTTAAAAAGAGAGAAGGACCTTTACATTCCCACCCACGTCTCAGATAAAGAGGAATAAACACACAGCTGCGCTGGCAGTCAGCCATAATGACCTAATTTACCATCCTCAAACCAAAGAACAGCTCAGAAAATAAATTAACACTGAGCAAATGAATATCACCATGCTCTCTCTCTCTGTCTCCTCCCTGTCTCTCTCTTTCCATTTCAAAAGGACAAATGTTTCCTGCAGTCACAGTAGCACAGCATTGGTATTCTGCTCTCAATTTAGCCAAGAGCCTGGCAGCAGCAGTATCTGCTTCCAGCAACCACACAGCAATCTGACACAGAGCAGAGAGAGAGAGAGAGAGAGAGAGAGAGAGAGAGAGGTGCATCCAGTATAAGATGTACACAAATGGCATCATCTGCAAAAGCGTGTAAAGAAGCATCCTGCTATCTGCATCCCATCAAGTCTGTACACTATCACGTGTACTATTATACACACTGTATTAAAAGCATCTTACACTTTGATCTAAATCGTGTCTGCTCTCTGACTTTATTTGTATGATTTCAGATCTATCAAACAGCAACACTCAAAGCCGTATTTGAACAGCATATTTTATTATGTTGATTTCTTTTTTAAGGTCAAAGCTGATCTGCGTGACACATAAAATGCAAAACTGGTCCAGACATTATTCACCTCTCGGAGATTCAGTAATTACAAGATTCATGCATGAGCTACGGCAAAACATTAAGATTTAACAAGATTCATGTGTGAGCTATATGGTAAAACATTACCTCAATAGCCTGAGTTCATCATGTTGTGACCTAAAGAGAATTTTTTTTATGATAACAACAAACTTTATGACATTTACAATAGAGCTACTCCCTAATAGAAATTGTATTGGAATATTATTAAAGGACCATACCATCCATTTTGCATGTTTGAGCCTAATATATTCAATTTTCATACATGTTACATTACTGACAATCATTTCCCAAAGGATAAAAACGTATTTCAGCTTTACTGATATTTTATAAAATCTCTTAATCTTTCAAAATCAAATATTCAAGTGATACACCCACCTTAAAAATCCATGTTTCTCCTACTAATAGTTATGCAGCCGTATAAAGTCACGGCCATTTAGATTTTTTGATTTAGATTTTTTGATAAACACAGGTCTTCTTTTCTATATTCCCTGCTGGATGCATGTATTCACTCCACGCTTTTTAATGAGCTGAAATGCTAAAATTACGTAACTTCTAAAAAAAAAACCTGAATACACGTCTTGCTACCGATGATGGATTACCTATCCCAAGATTGCTTCAAGTATCAACAAGTTGATTTTTATAGCATACTAGAATGAACTGAAATCAATGGCGGTCTGGAAGGTAGGATAAACATTTTTAATTCACCGTTCCAGTAGTATGCTTTGGGAAATGATTGTCAGTAACATTACATGTATGAAAATTAAATATATTAGGCCCAAACATGCAAAATTGACGGTATGGTCCTTTAAAGCTGGTCTATGGTTCACGCGGATGCGGATGTGCGGAAAATGTGACGTAATTGCGGCCAAAACAGCCGGCCACAGACGCTGTGTTTAAGAGTCGCTGGTGGTTGCGCACTACTCTGTTTTTGAAACAACATGGAGGGCAGTTGTGTGACATCAATGTGCCTTCATCAAGAGGTGTGGAAGAAGGTAAAGTAGGTGTGGACGAAATGAGAGAGAGAGGCACAAAAAAAAGCAAACAATGGCGAATAACCTTTTTGACTTGTCACCAATGAAAATAACAGAAATTGCTCTTCTTCAGTGTTAGTTTTTTCGTGTTTGGGGCAGTTAAGCACCCTACAGCAACACCCAAAGTCCCAGAGTTGAAGTGCGTGGAATCGTGAATGCGAGAACACCCTTGGTGGTCCATTTTGGAGGCGTCCACGTCTGCACCGCGTCCACTTTAAACATAAACCAGGCCTTAATAGTACAGTACAGAACAGCAAAACCTGGAGATAATGTAGGCTGAGCTGTTTTTTCCATCTTTACAAATGATCAAGAGAGAGCAGGCAGCAGTAGCGACTGCATGCGGAATGAGAGAATATGTGGGCATGGTGTGGAGATGCAGACAGGATGAAAGAGAGAGAGGAGGGCGATAAGTGTAGGAGGAAGGGGAGAAGGAGAAGCTGAGGGTAGGAAGTGCTGACAGTGGGTAAAGGTGAAAGAGAGATAAGTGGAGTAAGGGAGTGAGCTCAGGAGAAAAGAGAGAGAGAGAGAGAGAGCAGAGGGAGGTGATGAGCGATGGAAAGCCCAGATAGCCTTGAGAACAGAAGGTAGGAGGCGGGTGAAGGAAATGCTGCGAGATGAACAGAAACAGAGAGATGGATGAATGTGAAGCAGAGGGGAAAAGGCATAGATATGGAAATGGGAAGTGTCGGTGAAGGAGGAAGTGAGAGGTTTTAAAACAGAACCGAGTTTGACATGAGTTGACAGCACAGGGGCGCATCGCAAGAGGAAATGATGGCAAGAAAGAAAGAAAGAAAGAAAGAAGTCAATGTATGACTTAATATCTTAACAAATGCCAAACAAATTGAGCCATATGAAACTTCTTACCTTAAAGAAATTTCGTGTCACAGATGCAACATTTTCACTATATTTAAAAAAATGTACTATAACTTTTGAAATAATTATCCAAAACAGTAAGATCGACCAAATCCGAAGATTTCCGGCTATTTGGAAATGTATAGCATTACCAGATCGGCCAGTCAGTGGCGTTGAAGAACGGGAGAAGCTTTAAGGTGTAACTAGCATTAATAGAACCCACCACCAGGGGACAGACATGGTTTGAATAAGGGCTAAAAATGCTTTAAACTTTCTGATAAAAAGGTTGGATTTGCACAAAAAGTGGCATGGAGGCTCAAACCTGACGCCAGCTTCGATCTTAGTCAAGAACATCTTAACCGAAGAATGCTGAAATAAACCTTTATTAAAGATTAGCAAGCTGTTGTGAAGTGTCTAAATGAGAAGACAAATTGAAGGATGATGAACTTTCCATTCTTTCTTTGTTCCACCTTTTCCAACTATTAACTCCCACACAAACACGGACTTCCTGCTGCCTCAGAGTCACTTGTGACCTCTTTGTAAGACACTTGGAAAGGTCAAGAAAAACCTGTATTAGTATAATTTATACGCATGAGACTGGACTACCAGATCTCCTCCTGATAGCAGCTTGTAAGTACATAATATACTCCATAAAGTGATATAGTAAAAAAATAAAATCCCAAACCTCTAATATCTCAAAACAATGCTGGCATCACATCAAGCCAGTGGGGAACAGCGTTTAGTCTGAGCTTTGCTGTGATGAGTGGAAGGAAACCTGCTGTTTACCAGGACATGATTACATGTAGGAGAGCTAAAAGGATCAAAGAAATCAGAAGACAGCAGGAATCTGAGGGTTCTTACCTTCCTTGCAGTACTTTCCCTTGAAGTGTGTGTGAGTACAGTCACAGTGCACCTCCCCATACTGAATAGAGCAAAACCCTCCGTTGAAGCACGGGTTCTGTTTGGTGCAGAGGTACTCCAGGTCGCTCTGGATTCCCTGGCTATTAAGCAAAGTAGGAGGCATCTCCCCCACCTTTAGGTTGGAGATCAAACCCTGGAACGGAGGCTCGTATTTCACCGTGCTGGACGTCAGCGCAGNCTTTAGGTTGGAGATCAAACCCTGGAACGGAGGCTCGTATTTCACCGTGCTGGACGTCAGCGCAGACAGCCGCACGTCGGGCGGGATCCCACCCACAAACAGGTCGCTGACCACCGCCATCTCCTTCCTCTTGGATTTAACCTCAGCCACTTTGGTCTCCGTGTCCACCATCAGGAGGGTCTCACGGAAGTTGCGGGTGAGCAAAACCATGTGCCAGTGGTCGTCATTCACCGGCGTCTCCATGTGCAAAGTGGCCGGCTCGGCGCAGTGGATGGCGAAGCGCAGCTGGAGGCGTCCGCCTGCGATCAGAAGCTCCAAGAAGTCGCAGTTGCCTCCGTCGTCCAGGTAGAGCACCAGCGCTTTGCTGATGTTGGTTTTGAGACTGAAGCTCAGCTCGCCTACTGATCCGGCTTCCCAGCGCCCGTAGCGTGCCCACTGGCCGGGTGCCCCACCAAATTCCAGCGTTGTCGCCATGGTAAACAGGCTGAATAAGGCCACAGGCCACAGGGGCCAACACAGGAATCTTAACCCCCTCGTCATACTCGGCGTTCCCAAACCTTCTCTATATGATGCCTTATGGGTGTGAAATAAGCAGAGGTTAGAAGTTAAGCTCAGCTTTTCTGTGGATTTCTTTTCCAAAAATGTAAACAATTATTATGGATCCGTGAACCGGGATACGAAGCTCACTGAGTAATGTAATCCTTGCAGGGAGCCCGACTGCAGTTTTCCCGATGAATTAGCAGTTTTTTCCTCTTTTCTCTGATGTTCTAATTCTCGTTTTTATCCTGATTCTCTCCTTCGTCTCTCCATCAGTCGGTGCCTCGGGGACTCGGAGGAAAGGAATGAGGAATAGGCAGGAAGAGAGAGGAAAATATGATAATTAGAACAGAATCCTTTCTTCAAAAGCCTTTTGGCCTATCCTGGAACGAAAATAGAATCCTTGCTTCTCGAAGCACAATTTTCGTGTAATTTCCACAAAATGCGAGCTGCCGCCAAAGGCTGGGGGGANGGGGGGGTAGACTTATCCAACTGTGGTCTTTCTTTAAGCAGAAGAAAATGAGGAAGCCAGGGAGGAAACTGGAGGAAGGATGTTGTCAGAGCTTGCTGCCGTCTGCTGGAGCGTGAGATGCGTTCATGGTTTCAGTGTGAATCTGGTCTTCTGACGGACCAAAAGAGCTTCACACAGTTCTGGGTCCCATCATCCTGTAGAGGCTGCAGGGATCTGGAAGAAACACACAACAACACCCTTAAGTTACCTGCAAACCAATTCCCATGCATTTCAACAGAGCTCCAGAAGACAAAATTTACATATTGTGTTTAAATGTTTTTACAGAAAAGCCAACCTCCACCATGGCTGAACAAGCCTAAACAAAATATGCCTTCTTCTGAGAAATAAACTGGCCTAAAGAGAAAGAAGCGGCGATAATAAACACAATAGTTTTTGATTTGCATTTCTGCAGAAGACGTCAAAGTCGTTTGCATGCAATTGAATCAGCATCATCTCCGCTACACTCAGGTGGTTAATACATGTTTCTGCCCTGTTTGTTACTGTTCAGCAATTCCATGAATGTGCCACCTGGACAAGCTTTGATTTTTGTTCACAAGATCCAGATCCTTGTCTGAATCTGGACCAAACTGCATGTATTGATAATGTGTCGTGGGATCAATCTGCTTAATTTGTTCATTGAGATTGAGATTACTTTTGAAGAAAGTCACAATCTCCCAATATTCCTGGATCTGAACCAAATTTAACAGATTCTTTCCTGGGTTATGCCCCAAGGTTCATAACTTTTTGAATAATTCTGCTAACAAATAAGCAGACATAGGTAAAAACATAACATCTTAGCATCAACAATTATTCTGTTAATAGCCTCAGAAGGCCTTTTTTCATGTTTTTTTTTCTATCTTTCATCTACTTTGCATGTAATTTGCCTTCCCTGGCATTTTAACAGCAGACACAAGTATATATAGAAAACTGTTCTTTTCAGTTGAAAGCCGACACTTCAAGAAAAGGAAAAAAAGTTTGTCTGGAGCTGAGCAATAAATAAGCTGTTTGAGTTTTGCATAGCTCTACACTTCCCAGAGGAGCCCAAGCAATATGAATGTCTAATTTTATCTTTGCAGTCTCAGTCATGTCAATAGCTATGTCAAGTACTCTGCTGAGCCTCAACATAATGGCTTCATATACAGTGCAGAGAGCCATCATCCACAGTCACTTTCAGCCAATCAGCAATGCAGTATAGTTGATAAATCACATGGCTATTACTACACACACGTGCCGTGGACATGCATATGCAAACACACACATCATTACATCAAATGTGATTCAGAATGGAGTGCTGTAGAGTCAATAGCCAGTCTTGAACCCGCGGCTCGGCCTAATCCCCGGCCATTATTTCCTGAGTGAGATTTAATNATAGCCAGTCTTGAACCCGCGGCTCGGCCTAATCCCCGGCCATTATTTCCTGAGTGAGATTTAATTTCCATCACAGACAGTCTACAATTAAAGCTAAAGCCTTGCCCCTGCTGGTGCTCTCTTGTGCTGTAGCCTGTCTGGCTTCAAAGTGACATCAGCAATGATGTGAGTCTGCAGGAGTGAGAGATGGGGAGAGAGAGAGAGAGAGAGAGAGAGAGGCGCCATAATCATGATGTCAGAGGTGAGAAAGATGGAAGGGGCAGACAGATTTTTTTCTCTAAGTGACATTCATACTAGATTTACTCTTCAAGGTCCCAAATTTTTTGACCTGACCTGAAACTAGGGCTGGGCGATAAATCATTTTAATTAATAAATTCGAGTTTACGTTTTGGCACGATGTGTAAAATGGCTAAATCGGAAAATTGAGTTGTTTTTTTTTTTTTAAACAACTAATATCTAACTATTTTTAACAGGGAAAATGCGGCAGCGGGTCACTCTCTGTCAATCAAGTCTGTTCCCGTTTTGTGCGCACTAAACCTACACACCTTGTTTATACTTTCCGTGAGTCCATGAGGGTCCGCAGCTCTGCCTGCAGAGGACACGGATGTGGTTACACCTTACCAATCAATGATCCATCACGTTCATTGAGCCACACCCACGAAGCTTTCACAGGTCAGACATGCAGCAAACTCTTCGACTGAAGATGAGCTCGTTTCTAAAAAAAGGTAACGTCACTTCATCATTTGGAAGTTGTTTGGTTTTGCGCTTCACGGCGTGCAGCTCCTAAACTTTACAGACCCCTTTGCTCCACGCTTCACGGGCGTGGAGCTATCTTAGCAGCTGTGACAGAAACACACAACTGAGTGGCAGCAATGCAGCACTGCGAGGTGCAGATCTGCAGTCAAAGCGCAGCAAAAAAGCAAATGACGTTAGCTAATTAGGTTTGTGTAACCAAAAAAAAAAAAAATCGATTTAAATCGAAAATCGTCCATCAGTGTGAAAAAAATTGAGATTTTAGTTTTAGGCCATATCGCACAGCCCTACCTGAAACTGACCTATGGAACACCTACCCAAACCTGACATGCATGAATTAATTTTCCAAAAAACAGAACCGACTCGAAAGGGGCCCGAGGACAAATGGAGCGAACCCAAAATAGACGCAAGGATAACGAGAGCCAATTCCAAATCTGAACAGACACAGAGAGAGAGAGAGAGAGAGAGAGAAAAAACCAACGCTGGCAGCAGCATGATGCNTGAACAGACACAGAGAGAGAGAGAGAGAGAGAGAGAAAAAACCAACGCTGGCAGCAGCATGATGCTCCACCATTTAACAAGCAACTCTTCTCCTCCATATTTCCTGCATCAGTTCAGTCGAACCTCAAAAGCACGTTTTTGCCTGATCAGAGCTGATAGGGAATCTGCTTGGATCCACTCGGGTATTAGACAAATTACTGCAAAGACCAGAGACCCGAAGCAATATCACAGGACTCAACTCGACCCAATTAGACCCAAACCGTGTGTCTTGGGTTGGGTCGGGAACCAAGCAGACCATGAAAACCTCAAGTTCATATTAGCAAGAAAGAGAGAGAGATGTTTGCCTCACACTAGATGATATTTGATGTGATTTCACATTGAAGTGCACATCCAACTTTAGAATGGACCTCCACATGAAAGCCCTTTTCTTCATTCAAATTAAAGGACTTAAATGTGTCATACGTCCTTCGTTTTTGACGATCAATAGTCAATTTGTGTGTTATAGCACACCAGCAGCAGCAGGGTAAACATGCCAAGGCCAGTGTTAAACAACCGAAATGTGTAACTGCAGAACAATGGCCAAACGATTATGGTTCCATCTGTGCTGTCTGCTGACATTTCAGCTGGAGTTACTGGAATAATCCGCTATGTGATGCTTCACAATGTCTGAATCGACCACGGCGAACTCATGACAGATTGCTGTTAAATGTGAGACGTGTCAGATGAAACGTACAGCAGGAATAAAAAGCCTTTAGGAGTGAGAAAACAGGCATCTAAATGACATATTGTGCTGTGTGTTTACATAAAATCATCTCTGTGTTGCAAACACATGCTTTTATGTGCATGAACAAGCACAACTCAAATCTTTCCTAATGGACATTATCACATGCAAATCACAGTACTGTGAATCACAATAATAGCGCTTCTGAGAAAAATTTACAGTCAGAGAGATGCAGCCTGTAAACACATATCAGACACTGATATCACTGCCTTAATGAATATCAATAAAAACAGAAACCTTCTGTTTAATCAGCCATTCATGTAACTACATCTATGTCCGTTATGCGTAAACAGATTTGGAATATTCCCTCGCTGTTCTAAATATTCATTGTGTGTCTAGCTGGGAGTCTGGCAGCGTTTCCTAATCCTTTCATAGCACTGTAGTCACGGCTTGGTATCCTGAGTTTGAGTGCATTGTGTAGCTAGTTATTAGGGGTTTTGGTGGGCTTTCCTGGTGCTACTGCTAAATCCCAAGGACACAGAGGAAACATAACAAGCCTCAAGAGATGACCAGAGCTCCAAGAGTTGTGTGAGCACTTGTGATTGATTCCAGTATGGAGCTGCCTGTGTGTGTTTGTGTGTATTCAAGAGAGCAGTGTCCTTGTTTGATTATGCATGGAGTCACTGGAAAGTATGAGTTGTGCATGTCTATATTTATGCTGCTCATGGGATCAAGGGTTTTTGCTGCACATTTAGCCGTCGCTCTGCTTTACAAATGACTTCTACGATCCAGCATCTCTCTATTTTCAATCAAAAAACAACACGGGAATGATTACTGACCACTGCTGGCGTGACATCCGTCTCCCTCTGTTATTTCCACAAGGAAGGCCTGATCTCTCTCACTCGCAGTGCTTGATGAAGCTGGAGCACAGATGGACAACTTGAGCGAAAGCAATCGGCAACAAGCCCCATACGGCCTGACCCGCACCCTTCAGGGTGATCGTGCGGTCACGAAAGCCACCCCTTGACTTTCGTGACCACTAGGACCCACTTTCTCACACATTCCCAACAGGGAATGTTAGCATGATCTCATGGAAAGTATCACATTTCTACTCAGATTAGATGATTTCTATTTTGTGTGATAGCAAAGTGGACATACTTTTTAAAAATAAAAATTGGCTTGGGTATTTATGGTGAAGTGGTTAACATTGCGCCTAATATATTAAATTTTCATACATATGTAACATTACTGACAATCATTTCTCAAAGCATACTTACTAGAACGGTGAATTAAAAATGTTTTTCCTACCTTCCAGACCGCCATTGGTTCACTCTGGTTCACTATTAAAATCAACTTGTTGATATTTTGAAATGTTCTTGGGGTAGGTAATCCATCATCGCCAACAAGATGTATATACAGGTTTTTTTTTGTTTTTGAAGTTACATAACTTTTAGCATTTAAGCGCAATAAAAAGCCCAGAATAATCTGAAAATGCTTCCTGTTGTCAGTTCTTCACTACAGCACTTGAATGCACCACTATGAAGCATTTTCAGATCACTGCGCACTTTTTATTGTGCTTAAATGCTAAAATTGCATAACTTCCCCCAAAAAATCTGAATACACATCTTGTTCATGATGATGGATTATGTCTCCCAACAACATTTCAAGTATCAACAAGTTGATTTTAATAGCGTACCAGTATGAACTGAAACTAATGGCATTCTGGAAGGTAGGAAAAACCTTTTTTATTCACTGTTCCAGTAGTATGCTTTGGAAAATGATTGTCAGTAAAGTTACACGTATGAAAATTGAATATATTAGGCTCAAACATGCAAAATGGATGGCATGGTCCTTTAAAGTCAGTGTGCTTTGTAAAATAAATGACTGATCAGCAATAGAGAGTTAGAAATTAAAACTCTTTGACCAGGTCTGTCTGATCTCCAAAGTGTGTTTAGCTGTAAAAACACACACACAGTCATAAGGGAACTGACACAAGCCACATGCAAGAACAGGATTTCCTTCTTACAAAAAATGGATGAAAGAAGCTCAAAGGTATGCGATCCAAGTTGCCCTGTAATTGGTTGGAGCTTGTTGCTGCCTTCATTTCTGGTCATAAATCATTTCTCACAACAGGAATTGGAGTGAAAGTGAAAAAGATCGTATATATGCCTTTTTGGGCATGTTTGTAAGCGTCTGTTTGTACGTTTGTCAAATCATGATTTGGGACGTGTGTATATTTACGGATCAGCACGGGTGTGTGTTTGGGTGTTTAATCCGTCTCTTGCAGAGCCGTGGGTCCTCGCAGATTCCCTACAGACTGTACTGCACCTGTTGTGTGAAGCTGTGCCAGGCTTTCATCTTCCTCCTTCCTCAAACACTCAGCTCACAACAATCAATGAAATCTGTTGTGAATATTGCATTTTTCTAACAGCAGAGAGTTCACTGTTTGAACTCTTTTTTGTCTCCTAACGGGTGGAAACTTGCTTAGAATTGATGCTAAAATAAGATGCTAAAACATGTTTCAAGGAGAAAAGAAAAAGGACTGAAGAGGAACAAATATTTATGCAGTAATCTAAACAAAGCATAATAGATAGTTCCTTTGCCCAAATACACCTAAACTTATGCATTATACACATAGTTTTATCATGCAAACAAATACAAAAACGCACACACACACATATCTGATAAGGTAAGAGTCATTAATCCTGGCCTATGAGAAGTTCGGTACTGTACCATCCGTCAGAATGAGACTCATCTGCTGCTGCTCTGCACTAATTAACCAGAGGAGCATGCTGAGCTGCTTTTAATATTCCTGGTCAAGATGGAGAGTGAGCATTTCTAAAAAAGAAGGGTTGTGGGAATTGGATAGAGAGGCGTAGAAAGGATGACAAGAAAATCGAGGATGGAGGTAAGAGGATGGTGACCTGTTAGAAATTTCCTTCTGGGAGACTGTAATAACTGAATTTTTAATCAAACCAGAAAAGAAGCAAGTTTTTTCACTCCTACTCCCAATGCACAAGCTACTTCAGCTAGGCTAGGACATGTTAGCACCTGTTAGTAATTTTTCACTTTTTTTTTTTTTTTTTTTTTTGAGAAATCCTATCCATGTTTTATTCTTGGAATTCTGAGAATGATGCAGTATTTTTTTCCAATTAGAGAATCTAAATTCCTGACATCTCGGGAATACAAGGATGGAGAGAGACTTGAAATGAAAGATTTAGCCTTTAGCCTTCCTGTTAGCTTTCCTGTTAGCCCTGTAACAGCAACGATTCGTAATGACTTCAGCAAGACTCCTTTATAAGCTCCTTTTGCCTTGATATTAAGAGTCTCGGGGAGAAAATGAACTTACTCTGCAAGTTGAAAGTGTTGAAACTGGGGGTGAAAGGGAAAAAAACAGCGGTCATGGATTATAATCAGCTTTCTCTTTTTCTCAAGTTATATGGTTATTGATAGCAATAATGGAGGCTTCTTCATTAGAAGCTACCTAAAACTTAGACCAACTGTAAAACAGGCGCCCGGAGGATCCCCACCACGTCACGGTCAGGCAGCTTGCATGCCTCAGGGACGCTAGAGTTATACCAGAGCTTAGTTTCCTGGTAGAACCACCCACAGGTCAAAGCGTAGAGTTAACAGAGCATAATCTATGGGTGCTCCAGGGTGGGCGTTGGCTAACAACCCAGCCCTGTAGGAAAAGCCTCGATACCACCACTGCTGGCCCAGAACAAACAGGAGTAGCAGGTCTTTGTTGTGTTCCTACATGCTTCAATCTAGTTTGGCTAGTCAGAGATGAATTAGCGACTTAAGACACAGGACTTGTCTGTGTGGATGGCAGGGACAAACACCTACCAGGAGACACAAATGACAGAAATGGAGGTACATGTAGCTGCATAATGGAGGCTAGCGATGGGAGAGTACAGAGGAGCAGACCAGTCTGTGTTAGCAAGTCACTTATCAAGACGTTAACGCCACGATCAAGACAACAAAATGACCGAGCGAGAGAGAGAGAGAGAGAGAGAGGACGGCGAGGTGGAGAGACCGTGCATGTGAGACATAAAAGAGAAAAACATACTGAGGGAAAGATGATGCCAGTGACTCTTAGCCTTCCATGCTACTTGAGACGCAGTCATGCAGGCATGCTGCAATCACTTACACACGCACGCACACACACACACACACACACACCATCCTTCACGCGATGNCGCAGTCATGCAGGCATGCTGCAATCACTTACACACGCACGCACACACACACACACACACACCATCCTTCACGCGATGGCACCATTAGATGGCGGTGGCATGAGCCTGCCTCATCATACTGCAGCTTAATGTACCAATCACAGAGTGAGACAGAAAGAGAGGAAGACTGATGGAGGGAGTTTCTACACACATAACATTATCATACGCCTGCCTGCTCATCCAAGCTCTAAATACCTCTTCTGCCTGTCCTTCCATCCTCCTTTTCCCTCTGTCTGACACTACCCTCCTCATAATGCCTCTCCTTTCCCATCACACCCCTCCCTATCTTTTAAACTCTCTTCCCCGACTCATCCGCCCATCTATCACCGTCTGCCATTTGGTTCCACCCACTTCCTAGCACTACAGGTGCGGCCAGCGTTGCGAGTGAAAATCCAAATGGTTGAAATGCACGCTAAAGCAGAGATGGATCGGGGTTTGTTTGTGCCCCGGCGTCTGCTCTGTCACGTTATCGTTGCTGTGTGGGGTGATAGTGGCCACAGAAGAATATCAATCTGTGCCATTGGGGGTGAAGAGGGTGAAACTAGCTGCATTTTTAAAGCCTGGAGGGGTGAATGGGGTTGTAGATGTGTGTTTGTGTGTATATTACTCATGGTGCATCCATCTTTGCCAAAGGTTCAGCATATGCTGCATGAGTGAGATTAAATGTAGCACTGAGCATCTGTCTGCAGTGTGTGTGTGTGTTTTGCTTGTTTGTAGCCAGTAGTTTCCCTGAGAAATACACTGAGCTCCAACCTGTTCATACGTTCTTTACATGCATGAAATGTAAAATGTTTGCTATGTGCAAGTGAGAATGTAGGCAATTGTGTTTGTATGTGTGCTTGTGTGTGTGTGTGTGTGTGTGTGTGTGTGTGTGTGTGTGTGTGTGTGTGTGTGTGTGTGTGTGNTGTGTGTGCCCATTGGCTTGCATGTGGTTGTCTTGGTGCCTGGAGATGTTTTGGTAGGAAGCACAAGGCTCCCTGGCCAGGCTTCAAGCTTCTCCCGTTCCAATTAAGCAGCCCAGCAGCCTGCAGCTCTGCTGGCCTTATCAGGAGAAGAGAGGAAGGAGAGAAAGCAAAAGACAGGAGGGCAGGAGGAGAAGAAGACAGAGAGACTTGGAAGAGAGTGGAAAGAGTGAGAGAAAAGAGGGAGACAAATGGAAGGAGTCTTGCCTCTGCTGATGCCTGCCTCCTTGCTATTTTCCACCAAATACTTCCCCACCAAACACAAACACACTCGCCTTCGCTGATCTCCTTAGACAAGCATTCAGAGAGAGAGAGAGAGAGAGACAGAGAGAGAGAGAGAGAGAAACCACTTCAGCATGAAACAAANCAGAGAGAGAGAGAGAGAGAGACAGAGAGAGAGAGAGAGAGAAACCACTTCAGCATGAAACAAAGACCTGCCAGCTCCTTAGTGTGGGTAGTCAGGAACTGATAGTGTGTGGATGACAAAGGCACCCAGTCTATTTTAAGGAGAAAACACTGTCAACTGGATGGCTGAGAGGACTTTCATTCTGCAGCAGTTACTCACCGCGACTCATAATGTCCAAAGAGAGCAACTTTGAAAAGCCAAATGTTTTACTGCTGCGCTTTGGGATCCCCAGGAATAGCTGGAGGATGTGGCTAGGGAGAGCTACACCTGGGCTAGTTTGCTGAGCCTGTCGCCTCCATGACCTGGATGAGCAACGGAAAATGGATAATTGATCTCAAAGTTTACATTCCTGTGATTCATAAAGCTGACTCTGGATGGATTATTCCTGCTGAGCAGATTAAGTATTTATAATCACCTTACAAACAATGCAGCATTTGCTGACACACCAGGGCACTAACAAACATGCCAGAACGTGTTGATTCATGGTTAAATATAGACAAATCTCAGGATGTACACATTGTTATTCTTCGCTTACAAAAATTGCAGGAAATAATATTTTTATGTGTTGTTGTAAAGATTTGAGGTTGTAACTGCACAGCTCCAGATTTGCCAACTGAAGTGCACTTGGCTTTTTTAGCAAACAATTTGGTGTAAATAAAGTTATGTTCAACCACACCAGCTGTCCTTGTGTCCGTCCAAATTTGCATAAATTTAGAAACAATACAGTTAAAAAAATCATAATTACAATATGTGCAGCAATAATAATTAGATTTTTTTTAATGAAATTGTGGAGGCCTTATGTTAGCCATTGTGTTAGAAAATGAATGGAGGGGTAGATCTATTGTGGACATGAGCTATTTGAAGAATTTAGGATAGTTGAGAGTGTCTGTTACACACTTTTGTCATTTAAAGGACCATACCGGCCATTTTGCATGTTTGAGCCTAATATTTTCAGTTTTCATACATGTTACGTTACTGACAATCATTTCCTAAAGGATAAAACCGTATTTCAGCTTTACTGATATTTTGTCTTTTAAAATCAAATATTCAAGTGATACACCCACCTTAAAAATCCATGTTTCTCCTGCTAATAGTTACACAGCCTTATGAAGTCACGGTCCTTTAAATTTTTCCATAAACGCAGGTCTTCTTTTGGGACTATATTCCCCGGTGGAGGCATACATTCACTCCATGCTTTTTATTGCGCTTAAACGCTAAATTTACATAACTTCAAAAAAACATATACGTCTTAAATGTACGTCTTGTTGGTGATGATGGATTACCTATCCCAAGAACGTTTCAAGTATTAACAAGTTGATTTTAATAGCAGAATGAACTGAAACCAATGGAGGTCTGGAAGGTAGGAAAAACATTTTTAATTCACCGTTCCAGTAGTATGCTTTGGGAAATGATTGTCAGTAACGTTACGTGTATCAAAATTGAATATCTTAGGCTCAAACATGCAAAATGGGTGGTATGGTCCTTTAATGTAACTGAAACATGTCATGTCCACTTATGATGTGAAGCTCATGTCTCAAAATTTCACAAGACCAGGCTGCTCCTCACCTGGGCTTGTGTCTGCCAAAATACCTGTTTACATCTCAACAACAGCCATTACTCCATAACTTGAGATGGACACCGGAAAATTGAAAAAAAATGGGGCCATTAGCAGCTATGTACAGTGGCGGCAGTTCCATCTCTCCTGCACGTTAACTGGGGCGACAGCAGACACAATTAGAGGCAATTTCTGGTTCCTGAGTGGCTGATGACAAGCAGCAAAGCAGCCTATAGGAGGGCAGAGAGCCCATCGAGCAGCTACAGGAACAAACAGTGCTATTATTTTTTCATGAGCCCACTAGCAATTAGCAGGGAGGATGGTGAGGTGAGGGATGAAGAGTTTTGGTGGAATGATTTGTGTACATTTGTGTAGTTACACATGCTTTGTGGTTGTGCATAGCCACAAGTCTGTAATAACATTCTTCTTAAAGGACCACACCCGCAATTTTGCATGTTTAAGCTCAATAAATACACCCACATACACGTTACATTACCGAGAACCATTTTCCAAAACATAAATCCATATTTTGGGTTCCTGTTATTTTGCTAAATCTGCTAATCTTTCAAAATAAAACTTCAAGTGATGCTGCCTTAAAATTCAAGATTTCGGCACCTAACGTGTATAAATGTAGAAGGGATGGTCGTTTTTAATTTCTCTGTAAAAGCTGTCTTCTCCTGGGACTATATTCCCTGGCAGAGACATACATTTTCTTCCATGCAGCTCCGTGTTGGATNGTCTTCTCCTGGGACTATATTCCCTGGCAGAGACATACATTTTCTTCCATGCAGCTCCGTGTTGGATCAGTTAAATAAAGTTACTTCAACAAAAAAATTTTATAGATGTGTTAGCTTGGATGGATAACCTATCTCAAGCATGTTTCAAGTCTTTACAAGTTGATTTTAATCGTGTACTGGAAGAAACTGAAACCAACAGCAGTCTGTAAGGTAGGAAAAACAATTCTAATATTCACCGGTATAGCAAAAACTATTGATATGGTCCTTTAAGCCCAGAGCAACTGCTGGATTTATAAAACAAATTCTGAATTTCATCTTTTATGTTCATTACCGCTTTATGGAAGTGGCGGGATCGATGGTGTGTGTGTGTGTGTGTGTGAGAGTGNCCGCTTTATGGAAGTGGCGGGATCGATGGTGTGTGTGTGTGTGTGTGTGAGAGTGTGTGATGTGGGGGAGGGGAGTGTTGCCTCACCATCACACCGCCGATGAATTATGGAAGAATCAAGCAGGGAAAATGAGAAGGACAGCGTNCCTCACCATCACACCGCCGATGAATTATGGAAGAATCAAGCAGGGAAAATGAGAAGGACAGCGTGAGATAGAAAGAAAAGGCGAGGAGAAGGAGGGAAAGTGAGGAACACGTAGCAATTCAGACTGAACGCTGCGGTAAATGACAGTCGATTACCATCTTAAATATACTGTCAAAAAGCAATTTGCTTCGCTCATGCCACCGGCCTGATATATGCACCTTATTAGGGAAGCTGCCCTATATTTTAAGAATCCAACCTTCCAATCTCCATCAGCTCCCATTTACCCATACGCCACCTGTGCACCTGTAGCAGAGGACGTGTTACTGGAGCTTTCAGTGCGAGTGTGATTAAAACAAAGACGGTGACGCGCCGCTGTAATGGAGTTTTTGTCTCAAAGCATCTGAAATAGCTTTTAGCTAATCCTCCGGTACAGCATTACAATAACCAACACTTTTAAATCAAAAGAGGAGGCATCAAAGAGGGAATAATGAAGAAGGAAGGTTTAATCAATTTCCCTGGTTACACTTCTATCAGCTGTCTGCGGGTATCATAAAAACACCATTAAGAACAAATTTTATGAAATAAACCTGCAATTATTACCAACCTCTTTAATGTTTATTGGCTTTTAGACATCATAGACACCAGGTGGGTAAACCCACCTGGTGTCAAACGCATAAACTCAGAAAACGTTAAAAGATTGAGACAATATCGCCGCGGCTGCAGACGTTGTAAATGCAATTGACATTTCAATATCCTGGCCTGGGCTGATGTAGCGCCATACTGCTGCAAACATTTTGCCGGAATCGAATGAAATGCTGCGCGTTGGAGACCTGAGGATGAACTGAAGCAATAACAAGAAGCCTGAATATTCCACTCAGCGTTCCAGCTTAGCGATTTTCATTGACATTAAGGCCCAGATATGATTGCTAAGAGTGGAGGGCCACTGATACCAGCAGCAGGTGAGCAATGTGTTTAATTTCATAGACCTTGTAGTCTCGCCGAGCTCATTATTGGCTTCTCAATTCACTCAGCAACTTCCTATGGAGGCATATTGATCTGGGCTATATGGTTGAAAGCAGCGTCTTACAAAAGACCTCTCGCCCGGCTCTTTACCATCAGTCCTTCTCTCTCTTTTGAAGAGGGAAGAAGGAAGTAACTAAGAATAACTGATGAAAACGGAGCCGACACACATCTGAAAACATCCACTGGGGTAGCTCTGAGTTTGGTTGCGAGTCTGAAGGAGAGAGCTAGCACACCAAGGCACACGGCGCCGCTTTGTGACTCGGAACCCAAAAAAATCGGCGGGAATTTGGTTTGAAAAGATACGAGGCAACACGCAGCTTGGCACTCGACGTTCGCAGACCGGCACAGTGACACACACACGAGGACAGCTGTGAAAAAGGGGGCAGAGTGTGCAGAATTTGCACGCCTGTGGGTAGAAGTGGGTTAAGCTGATGAGAGAGGAGACGCAGCCTGGGATTGTAGGGCAGGAAATGAGGCTGAGAGTACAGGATCGCGTTACATAAGCGTCGCTAATGGTGGTTCACTTTCCAAAAACACAGGAGGACTGAACTCACAAGGTAAAGTGCAGCCACCTTCCTCCAGCCTCAGCGGGGAGATCACAGGAAGGAGAAACTATGAATAAAAATATTACACTAGTTGCCTCAGAGGCCAACTGAAGCAAGTCAATACGTCAGGATTTACCGCCAAAACTAGCCTAAAAGCTAAAAGAGAGCAGAGGGCGGTTCAGCTGATCAATACGAAACACAGCTATGGTGACCTCGTAAAACCAGGTGGCGGAGGAGAAGGCGAGAGTGTTTTCTTTAGGAGTTTGTTTAGTAATGCTGCGTTCACAGACCTCGGAAGTCGAATTTTTCCCATTTGGAAGTTCCAACTTCCAACCTCAAACCGTTCCAGCCAAATGTAATCAAAAAAGCATAGCTGAACACCAATAAATACTGTCAAATTAATTAAACTTAGTAATAAATGCTAACTAAAGTAAAGTTAGACTACAGGACTGTTTGGTTGTGTTGTTTTACACTGATATTAATCACAGTGGGTATTAAACTTTGTGCAGAGAAGTAATATTTACACTTAGTATCAATTAAATTATTTACACTTAGTATCAATGGCAAACAGTTATTAAACAAAATAGACAGTTACCATGGCGATATATTCTGACCTTTTTCTTTCAATTTCACCAAGAAAAAATACTTTATTCGCCTTTTAGCTGATCATTTCCATTCACAAAGCTCGCTTCCATGGGCGCTGCCATGTTGAGTGACTTCATACTCAGTAAGTCAGGGTAGATCATTTTGGTCCGAGTTTCTACTTTTGGTCCGAGTTTCTTGAAGTCAGAGCCGGAGCTCTGACTTCAAGTGCTGTTCCAACGCATTTTTCCAGGTAAGAAGTCAGAAAAATCTGAGTTTCGAGGTCTGTCAAACACAGCATAATGTAAGACGCTGACGATCACGTAACATGGAGACAGAATCGATCCACTCAACCAGAGGCAGATTATATTGTTAAACAATGTATGTGAGGCATCCAGCTAATCCTGCGTGTTAAATATTGGTGACGAGGGAATTCTTTGGCTTACTTTTAGATCACAGATTGCACCTTCCTTATTAACATTATTTCCAGTTAGAATAAGGAGCGGGAAAAGGCCATTTCCTGCGTTTGTCCACGGCCCCTAAAATCACCAAATCCTTCCTGCAAAAACTATAACGTTAGCATCAGGACAAAAAGGTGAGAGTTGTTATTTTGCATTGGCAGTGGAGAGTTTTGTGTGTGTATGCATGTGTATATGTGTATGTATGTGCTCATACTACCCAAATCTACAGAAGCATTAACCACTCACTGATGCAGAAATGAACCTTTAACGTCTGAAGTCTCTCTCTCTCATATAAGCTCTTATGTCTCCTCTTGAATATACATCTGACTATATATTAGCATTTGACGTGTCTTATTTTCAGCGTTTCGCTCTTGCAGCTTGTAATTTCAGTCCTTTACATCCCCTGGAAAGAATCTACATAAAGAATATAATAAGTACTGCCGAAAAAAAATCTGATATGTTAACTTCAATTTACTCCTTATCCTGCCAGTGTGCTCCCCAGCATGAGGGTCAGGGAGTAACTGAATACTTATAATGGAATTAGAGTGCAGACTTTAGAAAAAGGGGTAACTATAATGTA
Organism: Lucifuga dentata; assembly: GCA_014773175.1. Lineage (NCBI taxonomy): Eukaryota > Metazoa > Chordata > Actinopteri > Ophidiiformes > Bythitidae > Lucifuga > Lucifuga dentata. Next base: position 39,194 of record VXCM01002547.1, read on the forward strand.
GTAAAGACACGTTCATTGTATTACAACCACTGTAATTTCATAAACGCAGAGCAGTTATGAGATTATAGTGGAAACTGAGCGATCGCAAGTTGATGTCCAGTATTTTGATGGCGACAAAGGAAGTGAGATCATATTGCGTGTTTTAGAAGAGATTTTTTAAAAATGTGTTTTTTAGGTTGGAAGATTAAATGAAAATAAAAAAGCTAATAAACTGATATTACAACGATATAGAGATATTACATCAATGCAGGCTGTCAATAATTTGTAATTAGCATCAGCGTCGATCACAATCCTGTCAAGGTTCATTAAGTTTATCACCACACTGCTTCCTGTGTCACCGTCATAACAGTGAGGTTATCATTTTGTTACCATGGTAATGATTTTTCTTAAAATTTTTAGATCTAAGTAATAAATTAAAAATCTTAAAACATGATCAAGCGATTTCGTGATGCTTCTATAGTGACTTTCATATATTTTTTTCATGTTTACAAAGAAAAATTTACTGGGTATTTTCAATGTAATTTAGTATAAATATTATTGAAATAAATGCAAAAATATAAATATTTCATTCTGAGTCAGTACAACTTGAAAATAGTCTCAGAAAGTTTTGAAAAAATATTCTTTTTAGCAAAATATATTATCATGATAATGAAGGCATTTTTGGTTTATTTATTCTTAGTTTTCTCATCTAGTTATGGTCATTATTGTTTGATTAATTGGTAAAATTCAGAATAAATTCCAAAAAAAAAAAAAAAAAAAAGGGGTAAAATTCCAGAATGTTCTTGTTGCTGTTTTCTGTACTTTACACTAAACATACACAATTAAGAAAAAGATAAGAGAAAATGGAAAGCAACTATTAATATTTTTCACCTCATCTTGCACTTTTTCTGCAGAATCACACTTCACAGAATATTATATATCATATTTATTTTAATATGAAAGCCGAAAGGAAAAGAAGAAGAAGAAGATTTTAATATGTTTCTGCATTGTGTATATGGTGTTGAGTGAGTGCATATGTGTGTGTGTGTGTGTGCGTGTGTGTGTGTGTGGTTATGAGATAACATGAAACTTTTATGGCTCCCATGGGAAAATAAAGTCACTGCAGCTGAAAATTTTAATAAAACAGCAACCAGAAACAGAATAGGAATAATGATACAACAAATAACATATGCAGCTGATAATTTCGGCTGAGAAATTGCGTTCACGTTTGCCTCAGTAAATGGGAGTATTTTGTGGATAAGAGCTAAGCTGCAGCAGGAAGGATTCCAAGTTCGAATAAATCTCCGCCCTTAAGCAACATTTTAAAACAGCATCGCTTTCATTAAAAATATAAGCAGCGTCGGTGAAAAGATCAAACAAATTAAAGCTTATAAATGATGTTGCAGCAGTGTAACGTAGTGAAGTAAAAATACTTAATGACAGTACTTCATTATTTTTATTGAGCATCTGTACTTCGAGTGTGTATATATATATATATATATATATATATATATATATTTTTTTTTTTTTTTTAAACTCCACTACATTTCCAAAATAAATATATAGTTTTAGTTCATTATTCTTTAATTATTTCACTACAAGCTCATCATTTACTACAAAATAAATTCTTAATAAGGTAATGGAGTTTGTTGTAAATTCTCATATCCAGAAACAGCAGAATAGTGTAAAATTTATGGTATGTTGTCACCAGCTACGCTAGCTACATACATTAATGGCATTAAGAAAGCATGTATTGACAAACTGCGGCAGATGACTGAGCATCAATCAGACAATAAATTCAATCATATATCTTTTTCACTGCATTCAATGATTAAACTTGATATAGAAATGATACAAGATATGTGCGTCATATTTAGGTTGTTAAATATTGCTGGTTAATTTGATGTTTAATTGATTAGTGATACTGCTGCATACTCTCACAAAATGGTTGAGTTTAATTTTGTAACCTGTGCAAAGACAAATTTAGTTTTAATACTTAAGTACATGTATTATCAAAATGATACTTTTGATACTTAAGTAAAGTAAAATTAGCAACGGCTCCTTCGTTAATTTGGGGTATTGGAGGCCTAAAGGTTGGAGAAGCGAGCTTGTGACTGAAGGGTCGCCGGGCTGCCAGACAAGCAGGAGAAATCTGGGTTGGGGAGATGAATGAGCAGCACCTGCCCCTCCCTCATTATTACCACTGAGGTGCCTTTGAGCAAGGCACCTAATCCCCAAATGCTCCAGTTCCTACAAAGAGTATTCAATGCTCAGTGAACTACTCCTGCATAAATCAAAACTTATAAGGGTTATTAGGAAGTGTGCCAGAATTTCCTTTTTAGGAAGTCTAGAGCCAAGACCAAACCCTGTCCCACATGTAGCTCTGTTTTTATCAAACCCTGTCCTATGTGTCACTCTGGTTTTACCAATCATTCTCAGATGATAATTACAGATTGTAAAGCAGCTTGGTCTCTGTTAACAGCACAGAGCACCTGTGCGGGTTAAAGGCAGACATGGGTAATCACCTCGCCGTGTGGCTCAGCGAGCTAAAGCCAGCACACGCTGAGCCCGTCCACCAGCATGAAAAGCCGCTAATGCTGCAGTAATGTGATATTCCATAACGACGCTGTACGCTGGAGCTTGTAAACAGCAGCGCGGCTCTCCCACAGAGAAGCTAATAATAGTGTGAGAGCTATTGCTGCCAGCGTTCTGTCTGATCAGGTAGGAAGAGGAAGGTTAGTGGGGTTTTATGGGTATGATATCTCTGTTTTAATGTCATTTTCCCCCTCATTCATTTTCAAAACTGCCTATGTTAATTTCTTACTGAGATCAGTTTGATTTATTGCCTCTGCCAAGGAGGTTATGTTGCTACTTGAGTCAGTTATTTGTTATCAGGTTTTACAAAAAACTGATTTTGATTCATCTTGGTGGAAGGGTTTTGGCTGGCGGAGGGAAGAACCAATCAAATTTTAGTGCCGATCCAGATTCAGGAGCAGATCCAGGAATGTTTCAAATGATTCCATAACACTGCATGTTTCCTTATTTTAGTCAATTTCTTCAAATCTAAAACACCAATGTCAATGAAAATCAGGCTGATAGATATGAATAGCTGCAATTCAGACCGGCTCCAGATACATTTTAAAAACTGTATTTGGTATGACAAAGCAAAGAAGGTAAAGGGTTTAAATCCCTGCAGTTCATTCTATGCAGACAATGATTTTTCCTAATAAAGTCCAGAATAAATTAAAATTCTGTTATCAGAACACATTTTTTTCTGTGCTTGTTCAGCCTTGGTGGAGGTATGTGCTCTAATTAATGCCCTTGTTTGCTATGGCTCAGATGCGGGAAATATTGCACATTTTACAAATTCAGATTTTATATTTAAAACAATTGATAAACTTATAAAATATGGGTGTTGTTGTACTGTAGTTACATTGAGACTAAAAGACATTCTTCATGTATTCCCAGATGTGAATATAATCCAAACATGGCCAGGGAGAAAATAAATCAGACTCGATTTCTGTGTTTTTAGACTTTGGAAGATAAAGTCGAAACACAAGAGATTTGAAGGGCTTTTTTTTTTTCCCGCCCTCCCCCTGACCTCCCATCCTCTCCCTCTCTGTACCCTCCAATGCTGCCTGTGCTACTTTTTTTTCAGCCTGACTACTGTTCTTCCAGTAGATTTTTCTGCTAAGTCAAACAGCAAGTCAAAATGTCATGTTTGCATCTTTCTTTCTGTAATTTTTACAGAAAGTGTCACTGTCAGAGAGAGTTAAGTGAGCTGTTAGGTGGGTATTTGACATGATGGCCCAGCGGCGATGCATTTTTGCACAGTCTTCTCAGTTGTGATGGAGACATATAAAACAATCAGCAGCCTCCGCTCCAAACTCCTCTTGTTTGGATACAAAAGCATTCCATCATATAACATTTATCACACTCTATTGTGTTGTTTCATGCATTTCTTTTCGGATCTTCCTAAACAAACCCCTGCCCCTTGTGTTCTGTCATGTTCTTGTCATGCATTTTCTTCTTAAGAGCCCACTAACCACCGTTAAGCCCCAACAACAATAGAAGAAGAAAGGCAAAGAGCCAATTGGGGCATCAGTGAACAGAAACAAGGTTTCTCTTTCATCCTCATCCACTGCCAGGAGAGCAGAGGAAGAAAAATGGGAGGAGAGAGATGAGAAGAGGAAGCAAGTGAGACTAAGGCGCTTGGTCAGGAGCCGAAGTGTGGCAGGAGGACACAAAAAGGCTCCCCGCTACCCAGACAGGATTTGGTGAGCACGGATCTATGTTGATGGCTTCCCAGGCGGCGGGGAGGCCATGTTTGAAGAATGAGGAGAGGTCAGGAAGAGAGTTAGGCAACAATAACCCAGCGAGAGGGATAAGCACTGATGACAGAAGGGAGGGAGGGAGGGAGAGAGAGAGATGTACACAGGGGACAACACAAGTACAAGTGTACAGGGAGCACAGGGTGCCAGAATGGAGCATTTGTGCAAATTAGGCCATCAATGCAACAAAGAGGGGAGGGGTCTATGAATGAAAGACAAAACGGGGTACAACTAACTGCACCTCTTCATAAGTTGGAGTGCTGCTAAACGTATGTGTCTGCATGTGCGTGTGTGTGTTTGTGTCGCATATTATGCAAGCAGGTGCAGTACTTGGATGTGTGCCCAGAAGTGTTAGCACGAGTTCAAAAACATGCCCACGTATTGAGGCGCACAATGTGGAGCATTGTGGAGAGGAACACGGGAAGATAATGGAGAAAGCCCGAGCCGTGTTGGGAGCGAGAAGGTAAGAGGAATGGAGCGGGGAGAGAACATCCAATTCAATTTCCAAACGGCGCCGGCTCAGAGTACACACACAAAGGCTTCATTACAGACGGATCCCTGTTGAAGGCTTTGGGGCTAATTCACCGTCTTGAAGCGTGAGGGGAGAGAACGAAGGAGGAGGAGGAGGAGGAGAAGGGAGGACGGAGGAAAGGAGCATCAAGGAAGATTGGTGGAGAAAGTGTTGAGAGAGAGAGAGAGAGAGAGAGAGAGAGAGAGAGAGAGAGTTCAATACCAGCGGCGCCATAAAGAGCATACTAATGCCCTATTAGAATGGAGCATGAGGCAGAAGAGTAATGACTTCCATTATGGCGTCTACACACATGAGGAAAAACCATGTAAATAAATTGAAAGTAAATGTACCTCAAACAGATGCATGTTATTGTATCCATAAATCTGATTACACGTTAAATGATCAACATTATAAATAAATGATCAGCTGTTTAATGTCTGTTGGGGCTAAAAATAGGGTTGGCAGCTTTTTATTTTTGAGATATAGCCTCTATATTTACAGCTAATTTACAAATTTATGCACCTTACATGATTAATAATCACATGTACCTTTACGACAGGGAAACACAGAAAAAGGTGCAAACCTGAAATTAATAGGGTAACACAAAGAAAAAGAGGGTGCTGAAGTACAACAGCAGCATATGTAGTAACTATGGAGGCTTTTTCAGCCAAGTTGCACTAATGTTAAAGACAAAAAAAGAGATTTTGTCTAAATATGCAAATTTATAGGCTGCATGAGGTGTTTCCTGTGACTACATTATGAGTAGGATTTATTTGTCTTTGCTGCCAATGTAAAAACTGGTGTGACAGAATGTGTGTGTGTTTAGTGTGTCTGTGGATCACTTAATTTTGTGTAAGATCAGCAAATCGGACGCAATCAGCTTCTGTAAGTGATTCTCATTTTCTCAATCAGCAATGCTAAATATTCTCCAAGTGTCTTATTGATGAATCTATTGATCGACTCACACGAGAGGCTGTTGTTAGCTGCAACAAAAGCACTTCAATTACGGTGCCACGAGTTCCCAGAATCGACATTTACTTGCAGTGAACAGAGAGTTTGTTTGTGTGTGTGCATGTGTGTAAAAAGATGACAATATCCTTTTGCTAATCGCTGAAGGTCACTGGATGCGGGACCCCCCCCTCCCCCCCCTCCCCTCCCTTCTGACAAACTCTGAAGCCCTGAGGCATAACTACACTGCAGAGGTGCCTGCACACACGCACACACACGCACACAGCAGGGCACAACGTCCAGGGGCAGGGAGGACACTGACGCTTGTGGTCCCAGGTGAAATGCCTCTCCACCGGGTGTGAATCAAGCTGTGGCTGAGGGATGCCAAGACGGAGAAACAGAGAAAGAAAGGAGAGAGAGGAAGATGGAGGGAGGGAGGGAGGGAGGAAAGTGTCAGAGCAGATTAAAAATGCATGGCTTTGCTATGGCTGGCGTAACAATGAGTGTCCTCATTCATTGCCTGTCACCTCTGAGAACTCGTGGGACAGAGCGGAGGAAAAGAGTGAATGAGAGGGTGAACCAGCAATTCAGAATAGGAAGGGGAAAAAAAGGAGAGGAGAGAGAGACAGAGGAGAAAAAAAAAGTGAAATGTGATTCAGAGTAAGCCATAGAAAAGGTTAAGAGGGACTAACGTGAGACTTTGAGGAGGACCATTAAGGTTTAGGTCAGGATTGAAGAAGCGGTGACCTCCATGGTCGAGTCTCTCACAGAGCTCCTGATTTAGAATCGTGGCGCCCGGCCAGCTCTTCCATAATGAACTAGGAGAAGTATGGTGCAGGCCAGAACTTAAATGGATCAGATGAAGCCAAGCCATCCGGACATGACACTCCTTCATTACCCCAAATCACCCCTGCACTCTGACAATGACTTGGCGAAACTCTTTGCACTCAGGTAGAAAATGATCAGCATGGCAACAGAACTGCTTTCGTTCTCTTCTCCTTGGCACAATCGGCAAATCACAAAGCAAACCCACGCTTGGAAAAAAAGCGGTGACAGGTGACAACAATCATCCCGCAGACTCTCTGGGAGCCTCTCCTCAGCGACCTTGACGGAAAAGGGAGGATGTTGTCTGTGGAGTAATGAAAAAGCTCCCCTCCAGTGAGCGAAACGGAGGAAAATATAAAAGCTGGGAGGGAAGCAGAGAAGGATAAATGGCCGATGAGTTACACACGAGTGCATCCAAACAGCTTTTTAATTGCATGTGGAGGAGAGCTGAGGCCACAGCTGTAAATAACCTGTGTACTGCTGGAACACTCTGGCCGGGAAAAAAGGCGAGAATGTACGTGAGGCATATGTCCGACGTGTCTGTGTGTGTGTATGTGTGTATTTAGGGAGCAGCGGTGACCTGGTAAGGTTGTGAAGTGACAATTATGGGAATAAGGGCACGTATTAGCCCTTTACATCCCTTTGTGTCACCTACACACCCTCCACTACTGCTGACAATGTGACATTAGCAACATCTGCGGCACTCAGGAGGTTGTAAGTCACATGACTGCTGACCTGACCAATCCCGTTTGTTAATCAACATTAACTGAACCCCTAACTCAGTTAGAGGGAGTTCTTCAGATACTTCACAGCAAAGTTAATATGTAATATTCATTTAAATAAATATGTAGTAACATTAAAAATGCTGCACTTCCAATAAATTCTTTTTGAAGATACAATTAATATTGCATAACATTTTCTATTTTACATCATTAGAGAGAATATAGGAAACACTTAAAGAAGTAACTATATGTGCAATAAATCTGTCTATAAAATGTCTGTATCCACTTTAAGCATAAAAAAAGCATAAACCAGCTTTAAAATGGATAATCCTTATCTGAAATCATTGATGATCATTGATAATAGAATCAACAATTGTAGCAAGACAAGAGCGCAGGCATACAGTCAGGGCTCTAATGAGAAAAACCTTATGCTTTGGATATAATAATATTATTTCTAACATGCAAAAGAGTATTCTCAGTCATAACTGATACAGGAATGATTGTAAAAACATCTAAATATTAGCAGCAGATAACCTCTGGCTGAGGTCAGGTGTGTGTTAAACGACCACCTGAGCCAGAGAAGCTTTACACGAGTTCATGTTAGATTATGTAGAAGCTGAGGAAACTCTTCAATACTACATTATACATCATATTCCTCAGGGATTTAAGTAATTAGGAGACAGAGAGAGAAGAGTGGGTGTTTTGTGTGTGTGTGTGTGTGTGTGTGTGTGTGTGTGTGTGTGTGTGTGTGTGGACGTGTGTGCTCTCAGTAAATGAACAGAATCCATTGTGTGCACAGCGAGGATTAAGAATTGTAGATCTTTATAAAATAGACGAGGTCATAGGTGTTTAAAACGGTAATATATTACACGGTGAGGCACCCAGCACGTAGACCAGACCAGCAAGCTCTGTCAACTCCCATGACATGACACCAAAATTACATATACGTCCATTTAATCTGCAAAAATGTCTCACTTTATCATCTAAAAGCTGCAATTGTGCTACTGAATAAATGTCACTCTAATAGTGTTCTATGTTAAAAAAAAAAAAAAANTTAAAAAAAAAAAAAAAACCTAAAATACTAATTTTAATATTTGGTCTAAACGGTGTTAGATCGCTCACCAGCACCGTGTCCAAACCAAACATTCATCTACTTACTGCAATTACAGGAAACACATTGTCATTCAGGAGCTCACTAGTCGGAAAATTCCCTTTCACTTTCAAGCTGTCAGTCAAATGAAGGCACATCAGAGCAATAGGAGGAAGAGGGAAGCCGTGCAAATGGGAATCTCACCGGTTCCATCGCCTCTAATGAGCCAAGGTGTCTCACATAGCCAATCAAGCCTGTCCTCAGTAATGGAGCCCAATGACACCTGTAGGACATTGAGGTATTACAATGAGCCAGTGGAGGTTAAGATAAAAGAAGTGGACAACCAGCTTGACACAGATCAATGTCCATTGCTTTAGCTGGGAAAGGACAAATGGGTATGGAGCAGCTGGGAATAAAGACCCAAATACAGCGTGGGTTCATTTGTCTTTTTGATGGTAAATTAGAGTTTTATTCACAGGAAAATGATGGAAGAGAGCTGCTCTGGAGACAGAAACAACCTTATTGACTGAGAGACAAAAATGAATATTAAAGCTGATAGATTTTCATAAAATAAAAAAAAAAAAAAAANAAAAAAAAAAAAAAACATTTTGCAAGATATAATTTTAAAAGGAAGATTGTTATGTTTCCTGCACCAAGGACTATTTTCATTCTAGCTTGCAGTAAACAAGGTTATCTGGCTGTGAGGAATGCTGCCAACAACTTCCAGCAATAGAAAGTAAAGAGAGAAATGGGAAAAAAATGCAAATGAATTAAGCATCAGAGTTCCAAGTAAATAATTATGTACTGTATATGTATGTATGTACTGTATGTATGAATGCATGTATGATACCGTTATAATCCAATTTCCACTTGATCCATTTTGGACTTGATTTTTGTTTTTACATTTTCACAATTACACTGAGTATTTCCTGGATTTTCTTTGAAAAATGAAAATAATAATAATAATAATTAGCTCTGATAAATAGAAAACTAATCTAGTTTTCATTTTTCAGTTGTTTATGAGCATGATAATCATGGTCTTCAAGCAAGTTCATCCTGTAGTTAGCTTGCTAGCTTTGTAGCCAGCTAGCTTCATGGCCTTACGCTAGGAGAAACATTAGCTGGGTAACTAGCTAAAATACTCTAATTTGTATATATAGAATGCTTCAAAATATTTGCCTAGCTTTTCAACTCTCTCTTTTTTTTTAAGTAGGTTTCAGTCAGACATACATTTCATTTTATAAGAATAAAATGTCCCTTGTCTACTTGGACCCTAACTTTCACTTTAACTCGCACATATTATTTGACTCTGTTGTCGCCAAGACTTTTTGTAATTAGGGCACAGTTGACGTTTTGCAGGATTGATGCTCTGTAGATGGATTGATTCAAGCCTGACTGGGAAATACAGCCAAGTAATTCTGCGTTCGACAGACCTCGGACCTCTTATTTTTTCCGACTTCTTACTTGGAAAAATGCATTGGAATGGCATTTGAAGTCGGAGCTCCGGCTGGGAAACTCGGACCAAAATCATCTACCCTGACTTACTGAGTATGACGTCACTACATGGCAGCGCCCGTGGAAGTGAGCTTTGTGAATGGAAATGATCAGCTAAAAGGCAAATAAAGTATTTTTTCTTGTGTGAAATTGAAAGAAAAAGGTCAGAATATATCGCCAAGTTAACTATTTTGTATAATAACTGCCATTGATACTAAGTGTAAATAATTTCATATTACTTCTCTGCACAAAGTTTAATACCCACTGTGATTAATATCATTGTAAAACAACACAACCAAACAGTCCTGTAATCTAACTTTACTTTAGTTAGCATTTATTACTAAGTTTTATTAATTTGACAGTATTTATTGGTGTTCAGCTATGCTTTTTTGATTACATTTGGCTGGAACGGTTTGAGGTTGGAAGTTGGAACTTACAACTGGGAAATATTTGACTTTCGAAGTCTGTCAAATGCAGCATTTGTTACCAATAGCGAAGAAGCACAAATTGGAGAAAAGGGTATTTTGGACCAGCAGGGCACCCATCTTGCTGTATTAGCTGCCTAAATACACTGTATACTCACTTCTACTCAAACTATACTGATTCTTTTCCTCTCTCTCTCTCTCTCTCTCTCTCTCTCTTTGGTCTTTGTGTGAATGCTATAGCACTATAGTTGTTTTTCAGCCCTGAGGATCTACGAGAGCCCTAAACCTTGGGGACAGTGAAAGTAAAGAGCAAAAAGAAAGAAACACACATCAATAAAACCAACTTGAGATCTATATGTGAAAATATACCAAAAAAAATTTTTTAAATTCCTATTGTGGAGTACTTGAGAACAATGTGTTTACGCTTAAAGATTTACAGATATGAATCATTTCATCATACTCCTGCTTGTGATTCAAGTGGGCTCATTATGCAAAACAATGATAATCTGGCAAGACTCTTTAGTATATTATAAAATTATCAGCATGCAATCTGCTATTTAATGATACTTCTTAAGAATGTCATTTATGCTATTTACATAAATCATTACTTTTCTGCATATTATCTCCTATTCTATGCTTATATCAATTTTGTAGTACTTTGCTAAATTAACAAATTGTATCTGGGTTACAATGGAATATTTCTAAAAGATAAATCCACCGCTTTGCTGAATTATCCTGGAAGGACACAGCGGAACACACAAATGATGATCCAATACCACTGAGGCAACAAGATCACATGGAGCTAATTAAGTTCATCAAAAATCCACTTTCACATTTTCCCAAGCTGATGGCGAGGATAAGCCGCCACTTTCCGGCTTGGATATGAAGGATAAAAGATAAAGCAGATGACCCTTGTGTATTGATGACAGTTATGCCCTCGTTATAGTCTAGAGATTCTCATTGTGGCGGCAGTTTGAGCACAAAGGAAAGATGGTGATTATTTTATTGGCAATTTGACACAATTGCCAAATTTTTCTCTGATACCATTTTTCTCTGATACATATATAACACTACTTACACAAACTCAAAGCTTTTAGAAACATGTTTCAGCATTCAGGGAAGGTGGCAAAATACAAAGTTGATGATTTTAATCAAAGCTTGGTGTAGGTCAGGGTTCCCCAATTAGTTTTCCCCAAGGGCCAAATTATGTGATGCCAAGCCAAGGCCCAAAACATCTGGGGAGATTTCGATTGCGCCAGTAAAACTTGTTTTATATGTAGATGTTGTTGCTGCTATTATTATTATTATTATTATTATTATTATTGTTTTACAAAATGCACACTTGAAACAAAATAAGTCCAAACCAACCATTTAATTAGCAATTAGCTACTATCAAACTATATACCAGAATATTAGACTATAAATGTCAAATAGCATTATTTGCTTTTGTTGTGGCAAACAATATAATTTGCTTATATTTTTGCATTATTAAATTTCTTTTTATATTATTTAATTGTTGTATTGCATTTTACCAACTATAGTTTGCTGTTGTTTGAGTAGAACTGCCTTTTCCACCATTTCTGTTCTCTCACTTCATGTTTGTTCTTTTTAATTAAGCTCTGCAGCATTTATCTCTCTCTCTCTCTTACTCTCTCTGAATATAGTAGGTGTTATTTAACTTTTCAGACCAACATCAGCAGGAGTTCTGTCATGTGACAGGTCTCGTAGTGCCAGTGGGTCAGCGAGGGCCAGACATTTGGCTGTCACGGGCTGAATCTGGCCCGCAGGCCATCTATTGGGGTTCTCTGGTGTAGGTGCATTAATATTGATGTAGGGTGTACCAGTGTACCATGTAGGGTGTACTGTTTGATGCAGATGTTTTACGGAAATTATCCACATAATTATGAACTACACACCACCAGTAGAAGTTTGTAAGGGTGGATTTTCCCTTTAAGAAACAACAATAGGTTGCGTTGGCGAGGGAGAGATGGAGGACAGGCAGGAAGAAATGAGGACCTGAACGAGGAAAAAAAAAAGGCAGGAGAGATGCCCAGGGCACAGAGAGGAGCTAAGGCAGGAAAGGGAGATGTGGAAGATTAACGACGTCAGCTCAAACAGAATGAAAAAATACGGCCGCTGTCCTGTTTGCATTGCCGAGGAGGCCCAGAGGCAGAGATATACGCTGTCGACGTTGACCCCGAGGCGAGGGTCAGAGCTGGCAGCCGAGCAGCAGTCCTCAGGGGCCCTCTTCCTCGGCTGCCATCATTATCATCATCATCTCTGCTTCACCGCAGTGTAACTCAGAAAAGCAGATGGCCTTTCAAGCATGGCAGGCAGTCTTACCTAACTAACCTCCATGTGACTTTGATAGATCAGTTTTCATTAAAACCAGCCGCACAGTAAAACTCCTTTCAAACGGGATGATCGGAGATGATATGAGGGTTACAAATCACATTCCAGCGTAATTGCTATTTGACTTCTTTAATGGTCAAATATTCTCAGCATGTTTCGATAAAAGCACAGTGAATCCGTCACAAGCGAGAGAGGGAGGTATCTGTTCGGGGATGGTGGAGAGGGAGTCGCTCAATCGATTGATCACTGCCTTCGAAGCTGATGGACTCAATTAATTATTCAACAGGATCTTTTAACGAGTCAAAGTGCCTCGAATGGAGCCCACACAGTGAGAAGGCTGTAAAGCTGTATAGTCTATCTGTCCAAGGAGACTTATGCATACTAAAATTAACAATACACATGTTATGAGTGCACGGAGCAGCACCTTTGGACATTACAGTCAGTAATGTACCTGCAAATATTTCATTAACCTCTGATCCCAAAATGTGCTACATACAGCAGACACACTAGCCAAGGGCAATGATAGGCTTAAATATATGTACAGAACCTGTGTATGTGTGTGTGTGTCTATGCTGCCAACTTTTCTGCCTTTTTTCCAGTATATTCTTGTTCTAATATTCATTTTCTATGAGTTCCAGTGACAAAAAATTAATGTTAAAAAAAAAAAAAAANAAAAAAAAAAAAAAAATCAGCGTTTGAATTGAAATTCAATGTACAGGCAGTCCCCGGGTTACGAACAAGTTCCGTTCCCACAGCTGTTCGTAAGTTGGATTTATTTGTAAGTCGGAACAGTTACATAAGGTGCGCATCTAGCATATATATTTTACTTAGGTGCTTATGTAGCGTATATGTTTTACCTTTCTATGCATAAGAAACATTAAAGAAACACTTCAGATATCCTAAAACATCGTAAACATAGAAAGAGAGAGAGAGAGAGAGAGAGAGAGAGAGAGAGAGAATGTGTGTGTGTGAGTGTGTGTGTGTGTGTGGAAGGGGGGGGAGGGTATAAAAAAACAACATGTAGGTTAACACTTACTCTCACTCCTTGATATCAACCGAGCCTCACATTGAACCTATTTCCCTGTATGTATATGAGTGATATACTGTATTTCTATTTATATACTTAAATTTTTTTTCTCATTCATCCTTCCTTATCTCATCACATCTGTGATAACAATGTACTCCTTGTCAGTTTACCACTACATTTGTCACTTTACCCCACACACATCCCTGTTTATAAATGTATATAGTATTATATTTTTCTTTTTTTGCCATTTGTAGTGTTATATGTCATTTGTTTCACCACTTATCTTGTATTTCGCTTTTCTTATTATTGTCGTTTTTCTTATTCTTTACTTATTTTCATCCTATCTTATATTTTATCTTCTGTAGAAGTGCTCTTATTATTTGTTCTTTTTTTTGCTGCTGAGCTGACCTGTTTCTCTCATGAAACACATTTCATTGTACCGTTGACCCTTTGTTAACATACATATAACAAATAAATCTAAATCTGAATCTGAATTCAACGTCAGAAGAGGCATTCTTCTTTAGTTTTGATGTGTGTCGTAAAGTAGTGCGACGTTCATTATGACAAATCATTATGTGTAACTCAAATTTTTAATTTAATAGGCTTTATGGTGGTCAGTTCGTAAGTACGGGTTGTTCGTAAGTCGGACGTTCGTAAGTCGGGGACTGCCTGTACTGTATTTTGCCCTCAACGATGTCAAATCTGATGAGGAACACAAAGGATTTTGGAATCAGTCTGGAATACAGGATAGCGTCTTTAGGAGGGGCGAGCGGGCAACAATCAGGGAGTAATTAAGTGTAGCATTAATCCTGCGGCCTTCCATCGGTAACAGTTGGCGTGGCTCTGTGTGTCCCTCGCTCCCACAACAGGATTATGCACACATGCACGCTGACGTCTCCAACTAACAATAGCACCATATTCAATAATCCTTTCCTCCCATCGCTCTGCTTGACTTCTTTCACTTCTTTCTATTTCTTTGACAATCTCCCAGCTTCTCATATCTATTCCATTTTTCTGGGCCTTTCTTAGACATGTGCTTGGAGGCCATTTCAGAAAATGGACGCCAGACAAATGTAATTGCCCGACAACAAAAGGGGGTTTGTGTTTGGCGTTAATGACGCGGAGGCTCCTAAGGACCATAATTAAAGCATTTCGTTTTTGTCGTTTTCTCGTTTTCAGCCCATAATTGCAACAGGCTTGCCACAGAAGGTGTTTTGGAGTTGGTTGTGCTTTTCTCTTACTGCTGGGTATAGAAGACATCTGGGCAGTGGTTTAATTAAAAACAAATGTTATTGTTAATATTTTTCATGCTACAACCCAATTACTGATATACATACACTTATTCTGTTGACCTAAACAGTTNTTTTTTTTTTTTGTTTTTTGTTTTTTTTTTTGTAAGGAATTCAATATGTGATGTGTGTAAAGTGTCAATCCTCCAACAAACACACACATGCACACACACACACACAACCCACGGTATGGCTTCCTCTGTCAATCTGGTGTGCATCACCCATGAAGAGATGAGTTGGTGATACTGATTTTAAGTTCTCATTCCATCCCTTGTCCATCCAGCAGTCACCTTTACCTGAGTACACACACATACACACTTTAACCCCTTGGTCACTCTTTCTGCCTTCCAATACTCCTTCTAAGAAGCTAATCAATAAGACTATGCTAATGCCAACAGTAGTGGATTCACTCTACACCCACTCCTGAGCTGTCAAATCCGCTTCAATCACAATGAGGTAAAAGTAAGAAGGGATTGCCAGGCGACAAGCAGAGGCAGTATTTTTAGCAGCTAACAATTTCTTTGTACAGAGAGAGAGAGAGAGAGAGAGAGAGAGAGAGAAAAATCAGGGAATAGCAGATATCGTTTCCTCCATGACAGCAAATCAGAAGCTTGCCAAGTCTGATAAGCAGTTAGACCTTGAAAGCAGCATGCGGCACGAAGGCTGTCCACCTTAGAAAAACCAAGGAAAGAGAGAGAGTGCGGCCTTGGTGAGGACCACGCTCGACATAATTGCTCACTTTTCCAAGATCACAAACAACAGAGACGCATCTCCTTTCATTTTATTTTCAGACAAATCTGTTGCATGTCTGATACTCAACGTCCAATTCGATAAACTTTGCAGGACCGTGCGGCGACGAGGTCAAAGTGGTCAAAAAGGAAATCATCAACCTCAGACTTCCAACTTCATTTACTCCCGAACAAGCCGCCTCCACAACGCTGAGTTCGGTTAATTGAACAGAGGACAGGGAACAGGTTGAAGGGAAAGATTAGATATAATGAGAAGAGTTTGTCTGCACAATTATAGCTTTAATTAAAGCCAGCAAGGATGCCACCTTGGCTGCCAGCCAATAAATGTAAAGGTTATCTTCCTGTTGGACAAACAGCTTTGAAAGCGACTAGCGTGAGGCTGGTCTATGAGAACGTACATGATCTAATCTCACACAAACACCTCATGATGCAGCTGGTGAAGTTAAGATGGTGTTAAGTTGCGGTGGGTGTTGGGACTTGTATGGATGCTCCATTTAAAGGACCATACTCATGATTTTCTTTGTTTAAGCCCAATAAATACTACCCACATACACGTTACGTTACTGACAACCATTTACCAAAACATAAAACAGTATTTTAATTTTCCTGTTATTTTGCCAAATCCCCTAATCTTTCAAACTCAAATATTCAGGTGAAACACTCACCTTAAAATTTATATTTTGCTTGCTAACATGTACAACCAAATATAGAAGGCATGGTTGTCTTAAATTCTTGGTAAAAGCTGTCTTCTCTTGGGACTATATTCCCTGGTGGAGACATACATTTTTTTTCTGTGTTGGACCAATTAAATTAAATAACTTTGACAAAAATAAATAAATAAATAAATAAGAATGCTGTGATGGATTAATGATCTCAAACACGTTTCAAGACTCTACGAGTTGATTTTAATAGCATACTGGAATGAACTGAAACCAATGGCAGCCTGAAAGGTAGGAAAAACAATTATAATATTTACAGCTCCAGTAGTATGTTATGGAAATGGTTGTCAGTAACATAACATGTATGTGGGTTGTGTATATGGGGTCAAACATGCAAAACCACTGGTATGGTCCTTTAAATACCCAAAACTCAAAATGATCTACTTCTTCATGCAGCCTTGAGAGATTTTTTGAGATAATTCAACTTCAAAACTTGGCAGATTATGAAGTAATTTTATTTTGATTTCTTGAGATATTGACATTAGGCTCCCAGACAAAGATTTAGTCTCATATGATGATAAATCCTCAAAGATTTAAACCCAAAACAATGAACCTTCTCCTGACCTTTTCTCATGTCTGCACAGGCTCCCAATTGAATTTCCATTGTTTGTTTGGTTGTGTTTGTTGTTAATGGAGATTAGGTTCATGAATATGAATCTGGGGGTGGCGAGCCACAAGCCAATCAAATGTCAAATCCCCTGTGAGTTTCTCATTCTGTGTCGGCCATGTCCTGCTCAAGTGTGGTAAAACATTTCACACATAAACATACATGAGGCCTGAAGTGAGACTGAAGTGTGTGTGTGTGTGTGTGTGTGTGTGTGTGTGTGTGTGTGTGTGTGTGTGTTTCTGGGCATACATGTGACCGTGTGCAAGGAAAGGCCAACCACTCCGGTCAACCGCAAGAGCAAAGCGATTCCCTTACCGGCTCCCATGACTGACTGTCACCATGTTTCATTTATGACTGCGAAAGATGAGTGAATGAAAGTGGAGAGAACGTGTAATGTGACATGAGAGAGAGGAAGAGGGTGAGGAAGGCCGTCAGGTCTGACTGGATAATCTTCTCCTGCAGCTCTCTGTCTCTCTGCTTCTGCTGCAAACAGCCTGAAAAGCTCCATCCTAAATCTTTATGAGCGGCGCCCTTGTAAACTTCACCACAAATACGTTTCTGCGTGCTGACGGCTCAGACCGCCGCCGTT
Organism: Lucifuga dentata; assembly: GCA_014773175.1. Classification (NCBI taxonomy): domain Eukaryota; kingdom Metazoa; phylum Chordata; class Actinopteri; order Ophidiiformes; family Bythitidae; genus Lucifuga; species Lucifuga dentata. Next base: position 56,851 of record VXCM01002547.1, read on the forward strand.
ATTAACACACGCCCAAACACATGAACTCCAGGAAGGAAGGAGGAAGAAAAATGCAACAGCTGTAAAACCGTGAACTTCATCTCCAATAAACACATTTTCAAACTGATTTCACTGCTGATGAACTGGATAATATAATAATTCACAATGCAGAAAAAAAAAGGAAACAGAACACAGATCATTTTACCAACAGATCAGATATCGGATATTTTATAATCTTCTTAGACAGTGCTGCACATGACATGAAGATTTTTGATTATTTATGGTATAACTGCTCAATACAAACTGATTGTCTATCATTATTAATGGCTTTTTTTTCTTTGGGAAAAACATCTATTAGTTTGAAGTGGAAATAAAGAATACTGAAGATAATAAATACCAGCAATCCGAGTCTAGAATTTACTAAAAAAAAAAAATTCTAGAAATTAGAGAAACACTGCAATTTTTTTTGTGCAATTTCAGATGAGATTAAGCATAGAAATTGTTAAAGGACCATACCGGCTATTTCGCATGTTTGAGTCTAATATATTCATTTTTCATACGTTATATATACTGACAATCATTTCCCAAAGGATAAAACCGTATTTCAGCTTTCCTGATATTTTTGCAAAATCTCTTAATCTTTCAAAATCAAATATTCAAGTGATACACCCACCTTAAAAATCACTGTTTCTCCTGCTAATAGTTATGCAGCCTTACGAAGTCACAGTCCTTTAAATTTTTCCATAAACGCAGGTCTTCTTTTGGGACTATATTCCCTGGTGGAGGCATACATTCACTCCACGCTTTTTATTGTGCTTAAATGCTAAAATTACGAAACTTCAAACAAAACCTTGAATAAATGTCTTGTTCACAATGATGGATTACCTATCCCAAGAATGTTTCAAGTATCAACTTGATTTTAATAGCGTACCAGAATGAACTGAAACCAATGGAGGTCTGGAAGGTAGGAAAAACATTTTTAATTCATCGTTCCAGTAGCATGCTTTGGAAAATGATTGTCAGTAACGTTACGTGTATGAAAATTGAATATATTAGGTTTAAACATGCAAAATGGGTGGTATGGTCCTTTAAAGATTTTAAAACACTGAAACTGGAGATGCAAAGTTTTCACATAAGAGCAAAACTAACCTTTTTGATACTGAATTTTACTGTTAATCTCTTTATTTAAGTCAGAATCTGAGTGCAGCATATGTTGTAATGGATTGTAAATGAAACCTTAGCGAAGCCATAAAGGATCTATATGACTTTGCTGCAGAGAGGAGGCATTATGTAAATACTCTTAAGTTGATCATTATATGGCTGGTCTCTGGAGCTTGTAGTACACCGAGTAGAAGTGACCCTTATACACCTTGTTTGCCCCCTGCCAGCAATTTGCAAGTGCGAGGGAGAGTCCGGCCAAGCGTGTCGCCAAGTCAGAGCCAAAGCCACCCGCCCACACATAAACTCATTAATACAGCTGCTTCCACCATGTCTCACATTCCATCAAAATGCAAAGTGCTGATTCGGATGAACCCTCCAGGGCGCGCTCCATATTCCACTTAATTATTGCCTCGGAGTTTAGCGCCCCCTTCCCTTCCCCCTCCATGTTCTCTCCTCACCCTGACCCACTTTTTTTCCCTACATTTGNCCCCTTCCCTTCCCCCTCCATGTTCTCTCCTCACCCTGACCCACTTTTTTTCCCTACATTTGCTGTCGTTTGTGTTTTAAAACAATGTCGGAGACAGAAAGAGCTTCTAATAGGCTGATGAGGGAATTTCTGCTGTCAAGGTGAAGATGAAAGCACATCGGAAAAAAGGTGTGAGGTGTGTCTGTGCTGTGATACCAACAAACTCGTAATCCTGCTGCAGCTCAACAAGAGGGACAGGAAGAGGTCGCCAGGGTCATTTCAGATTCTGTACGCAGAAAAACCGCGTTGATGGACATCCACATCCTGCAGTGTATGGATTCTGTCTTCATTAGTATAAGCAGGCTTTGTAAACAGTCTCTTCCCATGTGGCTCAACAACTTCTTCACCTGAATCTCTATATTATACATACATATTGAGTACAACGCTGTCAAAATTATACTTATATTCACCAGTCAATGTGCAATAATGCCATGCAATCCAGTGTTTACAGTTTTTATTACATGAGAATGTAAGTTTATGTAGTTTTGTAGGGCTTGATATGTTTTAGATGTTTACATATACAGTATAATACCTGGTCAATGTGCTATAACATCAATGCGTAATAACACAGTGCAAACAGATTTTTACATGCATATAAGGTTTTTAGAGTTCTGTAGGTTTGTATTTTGCATTTTATATATAAATAAATATATTTTTTTGAATATGGAAGGGTTTTTTTCTATTTTTTTTTCCATTCTCCTCACTCTTACAGCATTCTATAATTAGGTTCTTGCAACAAGAACATCTGATTCTTATTCTTTAAAGGAGAAATAAACTACATTTCAGTCAGCATGACACAAGCATATTTTAGATAATGATAATTCACCATATAAAAACAACGTACATTAATATCCATATGTCAACTAGGAGTGTTGCATTATACAGGTATTGATGATAACCGTGATATTTAAACAATGAAATATTGATATCATGTTAATTATACACGTGATAGTATCATGTAAATAATCCAGTGCCTCTTAAATCATTTCCGTTTCTTTCTGTTCTTGTTTTGTCTCCCTCCCCCAATGCCCCAAACACACATACACACACATATGTGGCTATTACTGTTGCACAAAATCATGATGGAGATGACAGATGAGAGTGAGACACTCCACCCTAACCTGAAAAAAGTTAGCTGGCCAGTGTGGAGTTTTTTGGACTGGGTAAAAAAGACAGGGTGTTATAGACGCCCCAGTCAGCAGGAAATGCCACTCAACAGGAAACTCAAAAGGGGGTGATACCACCAACCTGTTCACCACCTTCACCTCTATCATCCTGCAGATTTCACCACGGTAGAGACAGGAAGTAGCAGTTAGCATGCTAGCCCTGAAACAGGAAATGTTCCATGAAGGTCTTGTTGAAGCTAAGTTATCATGGCGTTGGACGTGACAGGATTTTCTCTCTCCTGGTTATTTGTTAGATTTGTGGATCTTTTGTTTATCAGGTCATCTGGTTCCTTTACACGATCCTTTAAGGTGGAATTGCTCTTTTTGTAGCTTTTGTACAGTTCTGTTACAGACTGTCTTCACCTCCATACACGCCTCTTTGGAGTCTAATTCATTTGATAAAAAAGACACAAAACGCACAATAAACTAAGTTAAAGATGAATTTGACTGATAGCATTTTTTTTTTCCAGATTTTACGTAGATAATATCGTTATCTTGAATTCTTTTGGCCACCACATTAACCGTGGAGTGAAAATCTGATATCGTGACAGCCCTACTACATGGTAAACTTGAAGAGACAAAGAAAAACATTGCACAGATATATATTTTTTTCTTTTTTTGCTTGAACAGCAGCAGCATGAGTGCTCATGATCATAATTGATTTAAGCAGCTAAAGTGTCAGCTTAGTGTTTATTAAGCAACACCTAAATATGATCATAAGCAGTAATTTTCCAAAGGTAAATTATTATCATAAGTCTGTGAATTCTACTCAGTTAGATGGCACTAAAGACTACAATTATCTAAGCAATTCAGACTGCATAAGTGATTAAATTCCTGCATGCTAATATTTTACATGATCAAAATTGCTTTTTGTTAACATGATAGATTGAATGTGCAACATAAACTGGCAGGACTCAAATGAAGACAGACCAGCAGTAAACAGTAACCAAGTACTCAGCAGCAAAGGCAAATAGATCCAAACAGGCAGAAGGTGCATTAATTAATGGCATGAAAGTTTCAACAAGGTCATCAAGTGCAGGAAGGCAAAACAGGAAATCAGCTAGAAAAGCTCCTTCAGGACTACAACAGCGACGAGGTAGAGAACAAGCGGAAACTGGCCGGTTTACTGATGCTGCGCTCAGGTCACAGTGGGAACTCAGAATTTCCCTATTAAAAATTCCAAGTTCCAGCACCTATGATGCCAAAAAACATGGCCGAATGCCAATAAATACTGTAAGATAAATACACTTTGCAACAACTACAAACTAAAGTAAAGTTAGACTACAGGACTGTTTGGATTGTTATAATATATTAATTAATTAATTAGTTAGTAATGCTGTGGGGGGTTTGGGGGGAGAGAGATCTGGAGACTTGGTCCAAATTAAAGGAATTATGAAGAAACAGAATTACTGTTCCATCATTCAAAGACGCGATTCCATCCACTTTAGGGATTATGGGTCAAAATTTCATTCTTCAACAGGACAACGATCCAAAACATTCATCAAAATTATACCAAAATTACATTCATTCAAAAGAGAAACAAAAGCTTTTAGAATTCTGACTTGGCCAGAGGGAGTTACTTTGACAAAACCAAAGTCTGATCCTGAAACGACTTCAAAGAGCTTTGATGTTGACTAATTCTTCTTAAAAACTAATTACTTACATTTATTTTATGTATTTTTGTCATTTCTTGTGCAGTAAATTGTAAAACAAACCGCATTGATGATTTTTCTAAAAATTGTAAATCTGGGGGGTGGCCTCAAACTTCTGGCCTGTGGTGTAACTTGCCGATATATTTTAACCTTTTTAACCATTTTATTTCAATATTCAAAATGACTTTATTCGGCTGTCACAAAGCTCACTTCCACGAGCGCCGCCATGTTGAGTGACGTCATCCTCATTGAAGTCGGAGTCGATGGATTTGATCCAAGTTTCCAAGTCGGAGCTCCGACTTCAAGTGCCGTTCAAAAGCATTTTGTCAAGTAGGAGGTCGGAAAACTCTGAGTTCCGAGCTGTCCTGAATGCAGCATTTAGACACGAGGCTGATTGGGGGAAGGCAAGCAGGTGATTGTGTCAGGTGACTGGTAAGTGGTGGGAAACACTGACATCTGATGGACAAGTGGAGAACTGCAGCCTCATGAACTGATTGGTTTTATGTATTTTTTTGATTAGTTTGCCTTCAAAATATATTGAACACTATATTATAGACAAAGTGTATTACAGGATGTAGGTAATGCGATTGTGTTTAATCCTGAAAAGTCAAGATGCTAATATTGATGTTTAAACCATAAATCACTGAATTGCTGCAATGTAAATTTGTAAATTGACTATATTTCAGTCTGTGTGAAAGAATTGGTGTCTACCTCATTCTCACACACATTCACACGCACACACACATATTTACAGTCCTTTGGGTGGTTAATAATCCATCCTGTGGAGCCTGTGGTGTAATTTTGTGCTAGAGCAAACATAGTAAAGGCATTATAAATACCGCAGTGGGCAAAGCTAACAGGAAGTGTGGCGATCTAATGAATATCCGCAGCACCCGGCAAGACTCAGCCCAGACAGGAGACGACCAAGGTGGCGGAAAGAAAGCACCGAGCGGAAACCCAAATTTCAATTTCTCCAAAAGCTCTGAGCTACTCGCCGCACTGTAGCTTTGATCACAGCGGAATAATGCGCTTTGATGCTCGGAATAGAAGATCGACCTTTTGATCCATGTGGGGAGAGTTGTGTTTGTCTCTCCTCAGCACCGTGGGTTTCCATCAAACAGTTAGAGCACCGCTTGTCTCGGTCTGACCCAGATTCGGTGTCAGAGTGTTATAAAAGTAAGATCACAAGCTGCTGTGAGAGTCGGCGGCGCTCCCTGATGTTTGCCATCTCTCTCTGGTCTGTCTGGTTGGGAATGGTGGAAGTTTCCAGGTTGCCTCCACACGGATTCAGCATGGAGACTGATGGGAAAAGTTCTGACCAGGTCAAACTTTAACTTGAGGGGCACATGCAGCCTTTTAGTGTTTATTGGTTGAGTGGGCCTGATGTTCCAGCTTTCAGTCTAATAAATTACACTCATCGCTGATGTAGAAAGCTGTTCTGAAAGTTCCGGGGTGGGTGTGGGGAGAAGGNTAAATTACACTCATCGCTGATGTAGAAAGCTGTTCTGAAAGTTCCGGGGTGGGTGTGGGGAGAAGGGGGTGTCACAGATGTTGCGCTAAATTACATCCATGATAGCTCCAGGAGGCTGAAAACTGTCATTTTGATATGCAGACAGCAAGACTTCAGATTATTCAAACATTTTTGCGGCTGTGCAGGCATTGCCGTTTACCGATGCGAGGGCTGCTTAATTTACAGGATTCATAATTTGCCGTTTAATATTGAGTTAGCGAGAGTAAAGTGACTCATTACGCGGCTGGAATAAGAGAAGAATATAAGAGCGTGTTTGATGGAGATGTTTCCAGGAAACTGAAAGCAGGATCATTAGGCACATTTGACAGAACCAGGTGATGTGAACACAAAGTCATTCTCACACAATGTAATTAATAAATGATTAAACTCAGCCTGTGGATTAATAACAGAGAGAAAAGTCTGTGTAGCGGAGTGGCGTTTGAATTAATTACGCTGATAAAAATCCTCCCGTTTTCTATCGGCTGACCCCATCTTGAATAACAACCAGAGGCTGAGAAGCAGGGAGGAGGGGAAGGTTTGGCTGTCTAGACATTCAGCTGCATGACTCATGCAGTAGTGAGGGAGCGACTCCTAAATTGGAACTACCTTGTCAGATTTAATCTGTTTTGATTGCGAGAACCCTGTAGCTGTACCCGCCGTACGTTAAAACCCTGCTCTAACAAACTACCTGCAGGTCGACCGTCTCCTTTATCCCACTGAGAAAAGTCTAAAAGCTACAAGAGGCTTTTGATTTTAATTGCAGAAATCATGAAGCATGCTGCTTTTTCTGTCCTTTTTTTTTTTTTTTTTTTTTTTTTTTGCATCATCTTGGCTGAAACAGGCCCACTCATATATTTTCAGACAATTTGCTGATAAATTGCTCGATCGTAAAGCCTCATAATGTAACAAAAAGAAAGACAGTTGACCTCCAGCCTTTCTAAAGGTACTTTAGCTCATGTACAAACGGATTAAATTGCAAGAAAACAGATATTTACTGCTAGATAATAAGTTAATATTATTAAGGAGGTTTTGTGATCAGCGATGTTTGTTTGCAGGAGATGTTGAAATGTTATGGATGGATTTGGGATCCTGATCATATTCTAGATCCAAAAAAACATTTGTAGCATATTTTATATATATATATATATATATTTTTTTTTTTTTTTAANTTTTTTTTTTTTTTTAAGAAAATGTGGGAATACAGAAGAGGTGTTACCATGGTCATTTGGGGGGGAAGTTTAAGGAATAATGAAATTGTGAAGTGAGGATTATAGGTTTAAAGGATCTTATCGGCCATTTTGCATGTTTGAGCCTAATATATTCAAATTTCATACATGTTACGTTACTGACAATCATTTTAATCAATCAGAGGATAAAACCGTGTTTCAGCTTTCCTGATATTTTGCTAAATCTCTTAATCTTTCAAAATCAAATATTCAGTGATACACCCACCTTAAAAATCCATGTTTCTCCTGCTAATAGTTACACAGCCTTATGAAGTCACGGTCCTTTAAATTTTTCCATAAACGCAGGTCTTCTTTTGGGACTATATTCCCCGGTGGAGGCATACATTCACTCCACGCTTTTTATTGAGCTTAAACACTAAAATTACATAACTTCTAAAAAAACCTGAATACACGTCTTGTTGGTGATGATGGATTACCTATCCCAAGAACGTTTACAGTATCAACAAGTTGATTTTAATAGCAGAATGAACTGAAACCAATGGAGGTCTGGAAGGTAGGAAAAACATTTTTAATTCACCGTTCCAGTATTATGCTTTGGGAAATGATTGTAAGTCACGTTAATTGTATGAAAATTGAATATATTAGGCTCAAACATGCAAAATGGCCAGTATGTTCCTTTAAGAATTTGAACTTGGAAAGGAATTTAAAATAATAATAATGATGATAATAATAATAATAATAATGATGATAATAATAATAATAATAATAATAATAATAATAATAGTAATAATGGTGCAACTGCTTTTTCCTCCAGAGTCTGCAGAGTTATTATGTTTGTTGTTATCGTTTTCTTTTTTGTAAAGTAATAAGCTGAAATATCTCCTGTCCATGTTCAAAAACAATAAAAACTTGGTCAAAAAAAAAAAAAAAAAAANAAAAAAAAAAAAAAAATCAAGCCTGATTTCAGTGAAATTTAGCATGAAAAAAAGAAGATGTGCTCATGTTGGTGATGATGCATCAGTCCTCCTTCTGGATCCCGTCTGATCCAGAAGGAGGATTTATTTGTTTGTTTCTTTGTCTGTTAGCAGGTTTTCGACAATGCAGATTTGATTTGCTGGCATAAAATGTGGAAACTTTATAAAACATTTGACGTATATAGATAATTTGCTGGTGATAAATGCTATGGCGTTAGTTTGGGTCTTGAGTTGAATAAGCTGTGCTAATTAAAGGAGTTTCCAGAGGTTTTATCCTGACCATCCTCTCCCTCTCTGTCCTTCCAGAACACGGATGACCTGTTGGTAGCATCAGCTGAGTGTCCCAGCGATGACGAAGACTTGGAGGAATGTGAGCCTGGAAATGGTGAGTCAACTCATGGAGTTTTGTGTTCATACTACTCAGGTATCCAGGATTTTTGAGTCAGAATACTAACCTGTAGTTCTGCTAAGATTTGTGACTGTGCAGGCCTCCGTATGCAGCTCTGATTGACCTCAGGCTTTTACCTCCATGTTGCACCAAATCTCCTGCCCTGGTTCTAACAAAGCAGGACAGTTTCAGTGTGGAAAGGCAGCTTGTTTTGCAGCGCGAGCAGCTGTAGCCCATCAGCGTGAACAGTGGGGTGAGAAACGTTCTGACACCGGGACAGTGGGAGGAAGTTAAAGGCCATTTGTTTTACTCTCTGCCTCTTTAGTGTCCAGCTGCACTGAGCTGCTCAAACTGAAAACTGCCAAGAACTGTTTAAAACAGTGTGAATCAAATGATTAATAGCCACGGGGTTAGTGGTTCCAAGCCTTTTTGATGTCACAGGCTCACAGAGATGCACTGATAAATGACTTTTATCTCAAAAGATCCAGTCTGACGAGGTTTTAGATTTTTAGACTTAGTACAGATTTGAATGACTTTGTCTGGGATGAAACAAAACTGGTTGAATGAAATCATTAGTTTATCTCACTATTAATTTGGAATTGTTTCAAAGACTTGAGACTTAAAGGACCATACATGTTTCAGTCCAATACGTACATGCATACATGTTACTTTACTGACAGCCTGTTTCCCAAAACATAGATTAGTAAATATTACACTTGTTTTCATACCTTTAAAATCAACTTGTAGAGACTTGAGACACACTTGAGATACAGCAAAAATAATGTTTATAAAATTTTTTGTTGAAGTAATTTAGCCAGTAAAGCATGCAGCTGCACAGAAGAAAACGTATCGCTCTGCCAGGGAATATAGTTCAGGAGAAGACGGCTTTTACCGAGAAAATAAACACGACCGTGCCTTGAAGAACATCTGAGTTTACTCAAAGTCTGCATGGCACTTATGCTTCATAAAATGAAAAATAAGCAGATAAAAAGTAAAAACAAAAGGAAAATGTCAAAAGGCTGAAGCTAGAGCAATCTAATATTAAATAATACAAGAATAAATGTGACTACAAAGTGATATGTGTGTTTGCCAAACATTCCCTTTACCAATATATATTTTTACTTTTCTAATTCAAAACATTTTCAGGGATGTTGTTGAGTCCTTCAAATTGTGTATATATGTTAGGCTGTAAATGGCAGGAGATTATAGCAAATGGTATTTCTGTGTGGGCAGAAAGTGATATGAACCTGTGTTGGGAAACTCGAGCGTGGCATTCTCTTGCAGCTTTCTCCGTAGGTGATTCGGACCAAAATAGAGACTCAATTCCCTTCTTATCAAAAGGAGAAATGAGGGTTTTTTTCGGCGGATGCTATGCCCAGGTTTAATCTCCCTGGAGGGTACACGGCTCTGTCTCGTATGCCCACAAACATGCACATGTTCAGCGACAAACACGCTCACCTTTCCAGACAGATACTTGTCTATCTCTCTGTGGGTGTAAAGTTTTCTCTCTCGCTCTCTCTCTCTCTTTCTGGAGAAACAGCCAACTGGCGCGCTCACGTGCACGCTCCGTATCACACCTTCCAGATGCCGAGTTCCACCGAGGCAAACGAGTGGATAAGCCTCGGTGAAACCTGCGGATGAGGATAGAAGAATCAAGTGACCGCTCCCCCTCCATCCTTCTCCACACAGAGAAGCTTCGTCCTGTCACGAGTCGACTGATTCTCTAGTGTTTTCAATTATGTGTCAGAATACGTCTTCTCTGTTATTGACCTGCTTCAAGAAGCAGAAAAAATAATGTTAAGCGCAGCTGCAGAATTTCTATTAACCCGAGATGTGACGGCTGTGGATTTATTCGTTTCTACATGCACCTGCAGCAGCAGCTTAAGCTGGGCTGTATTTTTAACCACATTTCAACTTTACCCTTCAGGCTTTTTTTTGTGTGTGCTGAATAAAGACCCTGAATCAGCCAGGTTAAAAAAAAAATTAAAAAAACAGTGCAAAGGATGCAGATGAGGAGAAAGGAGAACAGAGAGCAACAGGATCCAAGGCAGAGTAAGTAAGGGAGAGATGGAGCGGCTGCGTTTTTGAAGGACTGACCCTCGTTGAGATTTGTGTCACGTCGCTTTGCGCTCAAAGCCGAGCAGAAAAATAGAGGGGAGAGAACTTGAGACAGCAGGACTCGAGAGCAAGATATATATATATAGAGAGAGAGAGAGAGAGAGAGAGAGAGAGAAAGTTAGGAAGAGAGGGAGAGTGGGCTAACTTCAGAGAGAGCCATGGAATTTCTGTGAGTGATTCGCGTCTTTCCCACCAGGCCAATTAAATTTTAACTCTGTTAGGGAGCTTTAATTACATCATCCAGTTAAAGCTTTTGGGTTGGTTCCTCCGATATTTTTAATAAGCGACAAGAACAAGGAAGAGTTGACATGAAAGATCAAACGCACTGCAGATTAAAGGAATATACTGGTGGTTTTGCATGTTTGGAGCCCAATATATACAACCATAAATCTTATTGTTAGACTGATAACATTTTCAAAAACATACTAGTGGAGGGGTAAGTACTAGAATTGTTTTTCCAACCTTCCAGACTGCCGTTGATCATTCCAGGCACTCCCTGACACTTATAGTATAAGTGTATAGTAAGACTATAGTAAGTGTATATGTACTACTATTGGTGTATAGTATATAGTAAATGTACAGTGAGTGAGTGAATATAATTAACTGCAAACACTCATGTATGTTACATGCAACTGTTAATAACCAGGTGCATTTTTTTCTTGCTGTGCAATACATGATGTATATAGTGTGTACATGTTCTTACAATTTCACTTTCAATTTCACTGATGTATACAGCATATACAAGTTGGTGTTTCATTAGTGTATACATTGTTTTTATATTTTCTTGTACTTCACTAATGCACACAGTGTATTTACATTTTTTTTTTTTTTTAATCCATTTATATTGTATTTTTGTACTTTATATTTTTATGAATTGTTTTCCTGTACTCAATCTAAAGCTGCTGGAACAAGTAAAATTCCCCAGTGTGTATTAATAAAGATTCTCTTATCTAATCTTAGTAAGACTATATTGACAATAAGACTATAGAAGTGTACAGTAAGACTTAAGTGTATACTAAGACTATATTGTGTATAGTAAGAATGTATTTGTAATAAGGCTATAGTAAATGTATAGTCAGACAATAGTAAATGTATATGTACAAAGTGTATAGTAAGACTATAGCAAGTGTATAGTAAGGCAATAGTAAGAATATAGTAGTGTATAGTAAGACTATAGTAATTGTATATTAAGACTATACTAAGTGTATAGTAAAACTATACTAAGTGTATAGTAAGGCTATGGTAAGTGTATAGTAACACCATAGTAAGTGACAGTAAGACAACAGTAAATGTATAAAAAGGCTATAGTAAATGTATAGTAAGACTATAGTAACTAAACAGCAAGCTTAAAGTAAGTGTATAGTAAGGTTATAGTAAGTGTATAGTCAGAGTATAGTAAGTGACAGTAAAACTATCGTAAGTGTATACTAAGACTATAGTAAGTGCAAAGTAAAGCTATCGTATGTGTATAGTAAGACTATAGTAAGTGTATAGTAAGACTATAGTAAATTTATAATAAGACTACAATAAGTGTGCAGTAAGACTATAGTAAGTGTATAGTAAGACTATAGTAAGTTTATAGTAAGACTATAGTAAGTGTATAGTAAGACTATAGTAAGTGTATAGTAAGTCCATAGTAAGTGTATACTAAGACTATACTAAGTGTATAGTAAGGCTATAGTAAGTGTATAGTAAGACTATAGTAAGTTTATAGTAAGACTATATTAAGTGTATAGTAAGACTATAGTAAGTGTATAGTAAGTCCATAGTAAGTGTATACTAAGACTATACTAAGTGTATAGTAAGGCTATAGTAAGTGTATAGTAAGACTATAGTAAGTGTATAGTAAGTCCATAGTAAGTGTATACTAAGACTATACTAAGTGTATAGTAAGGCTATAGTAAGTGTACAGTAAGACTATACTAAGTGTATAGTAAGGCTTTAGTAAGTGTATAGTAAGACTATAATAAGTGTATACTAAGGCTATAGTAAGTGTATTATAAGACTATAGTAACTGTATATTAAGACTGATAAAGTGTATAGTAAGGGTATAGTGAGTGTACAGTAAGACTATACTAAGTGTATAGTAAGACTATAGTAAGTGTATAGTAAAGCTATAGTAAGTCCATAGAAAGACCATGGTAAAAGTGGAAAAAAAAAAAAAAAGATTATAATAAGTGTATAGAAAGAGTATAGTAAGTGTATAGTAAGACCATGGTAAGTGTAAAAACAAAAATAAATAAAATAAAATAAAACACTATACTAAATCTATAGTAAGACTATAGTAAGTGTATAGTAAAACCATGGTAAAAGTGTAAAAAAAATAAAATAAAAAAAACTATATTAAGTGTATACTAAAACCATGGTAAAAGTGTAAAAAAATAAACATAAAATATAAAAAGACTATAGTAAGTGTATAGTAAGACTATAGCAAGTGTATAGTAAGACCATGGTAAAAATGTGAAGAAAAAAAAAAAAAAAAA
>VXCM01002551.1:0-28907 GCA_014773175.1 Lucifuga dentata
CAGTATCAATACAGTTTGGCAATGTATCGAAACGCTTCATGACGCCTCATCTACCCATCACTAAAACCAACCAAGCATGTGTTCTTTGTTAGAATGAGCATATATAACTTAAGCTCCTCCCTCTCACAGCTGATTTCACTGACTCATGGTCTCAGCTGAAGCCAATCATTGCAATTAGCAGTGTCACCATGCCTGATTTTATACAGAAAATGTATTTCATGTTTACAATAAACAACATTCAATCATAACAAATTTTAAATGAGCTAATCACTTTGGATGGAAATCACTAACACTTCCTAAAAACAATTCAGATACATTACAAATCAGTATTACTCACATTACATCTAATCACAGATTTATGATAACACATGACATGCTGAGGGATTTATTTGTTTCATGTACCACCTGTGCATTGATAAAGTGAAAAAGAATGTTTATAGTAAATATATCAATCACTTTTGGCAGTTTATATGTTTTTGATCCCACAAAACCTTAAGGGACCATACTATCTATTTTGCATGTTTAAGCCTATATTCAATTTTCATACATGTAAGGTTATGGACAATCATTTCCCAAAGCATATTATTGGAATGGTGAGTTTAAAAAAAAAAGAATTTCTACCTTCCAGACTGCCATTGGTTTCAGTCGATTCTGGTATGCTATTAAAATCAACTACTTGATACTTAAAACGTTCTTGAGATAGGTAAGCCATCATCAAGAACAACACGTATATTCATTTTTTTTTTTTTGCAAAGTTTCGTAATTCTAGCATTTAAATTCAGTGCAAAGCGCAGAGTGAATATATGTCTCCACCGGGGAATATAGTCCCAAAAGAAGACCTGTGTTTATCGAAAAATTTTAACAACCGTGACTTCATAAGGCTGTGTAACTATTAGCAAGCGAAACATCAATTTTGAAAGTGGGTATATTGCTTGAATATTTGATTTTGAAAGATTAAGAGATTTTGCAAAATACCAGGAAAATTGAAATACCTTTGGGAAATGATTGTCAGTAACCTTAGGTGTATGAAAATTGCTCAAACATGCAAAATGGGTGGTATGGTCCTTTAATGCAGATAAATTATGTGGGTCCCGCAAAGAAATCTTGGTGACACATGCCGCCTTACCATTGGGTCTCCATTCAACTGCCTAATCTTTGGACAAAAAAAGGGCAAGTTTTCAAGACTACCTAACTTGAACCCTAATCCCAATATGCCAAGAAAGATTTTTTTCATTCACACTTTTGGGTGAGAGGGTTTGTAGGGCAGATCTCCCTGTTGTTAAATATATCAACTCTCCACGTCATTAGTTTTTATCTTTTCAGTCCTGCAAAACCTTATTTTTTTATTCTTAAAATGATTTCTACTAGAACTTTTATGCACACCAAATCGTTGTTTGCTCGCCACATGGATGCTGTATCAGGTAAATACCGGTAACAAAGATTGACGTGCATCTATATCATGTTTTCCAGTGTGAAGATGGCTGATGTTGAGGGTAAAATAAATTATACTGTTACACTGAGCACATCCCCCAACCCATTAAGCAAAGGATTCATGAGAATTTGCTTTGCTCTCTCTTTTGGCAACAATATACATGAACCATCTTATACTAAAATTAAATAACCCTCTAAAATCCACCAGAGGAGAAGCTTCTAAAGTTCCAGTGCAGTTGTTGTGATTTCCATTTAGAACATACATTTCTTGGAAAATTAAAAATAGCTGTGCAAGCAGCTACAAAAATGAATTTGGCTGTCAAACAAAAAGAACATACAGTCATACGCAGCATGTCTGATTTTTTTTTTTTTTTTTNTTTTTTTTTTTTTTTTCATTTTCACAAGAATTTAATAAAACGATAATTAAACAACTGAACAATAAGCAAATCAATAAAATAAACAGTTAAAGCAGGAGCCAGATGAAGTTAAATGATATGATTACCACAGCTAAACAACTTGAGCATGAATTTGGACCTCCTCTGTTGGGAATTGATTCATAGAACTCTTTGTAATCAAAGCAAAGTCTGACAGTCATGGTGAGCTCAGCTAATATTTTCAAGATGTTCCTGTATTGTGGAACTATCTTTCCTCTGCATTGGCTTTCTACACCAAATCACACAGCACCAGTATTTGTCTCACTTTCTTCATCAACTTTAATTTTTCATTGAAAACATTTTTTTGAATAAGTGCAAACATTTACAAAGTAAAAACACATTTTCTAAACAGACTGATTTCTTAAAAGGTGATTTTAGAACTACAGTGAAATGTCCAACAATTTTAATCATTTTTACCTTGTTTTTGTGTAAAGTTTGTACAAAACCTTGAATTTTTAATTTCAAAATGAAGGTTGGCTCACTGCACCGGTGAATTAAATGGTGTTTTTATATATGTTTACAGGGACCTGTGTTTTTAGCTTAGATTAGACGTAATGTGGTCTTTTTTTTTTTTCATAAAAAAGAAAGCAANCCTGTGTTTTTAGCTTAGATTAGACGTAATGTGGTCTTTTTTTTTTTTCATAAAAAAGAAAGCAAAACAAATGCTCCTGAAGATGTAACTTTACTATATCATATTATTACATGTTTTCACTTTGGTTATTTACACAAATGTCAGTGTTTATTTTATGTCAATTAAGTGTTAATGTAAATAAAAGCATCAAGGCCCTTGCCTTGATAATTGACCTTTAATGATTTTCAGCATGATGACTGTGCATTAAGGTTTTATGGCGCTGAAAAGATTAAAAAAAAAAAAACAAACAAAAAAAAAAGCTCCTGAATGGAGGAGTCTTGATTTGGTTTATATCAGTGATTTTGCAGGTTTGAACTCAATAAATACAACCAGCATACACACCACATTACTGCCAGCCATTTTCCAAAACATATAAATATTAGGATTGTTTTTTCTGCCTTGAAGGCTATTCATTCCAGTACATCATTAAAATAAACCTGTAGAGATTTGAAACGGGCTTCAGATAAGTAATCCATCACAGGGAATAACATGTTATTATTATTTTTTTGTTGAAGATACTTAATTGAGCCAATCTAACATCTGCATGGAAGAGAATGTATTTCTCCTCCAGGGAATATAGTTTCAGGAGAAAGCTGCTTTTACAGAAAAATTTAAACTACCGTGTCTTCTACAATCATGTTAGCAGCAAAAACACAGCATTTTACAGTGGGTGCATCACTTCAACATTTGATTTTGAAAGATTAAGGAATTTGGCAAAATAACACAGACAAAAATACTGTTTTACATTTTGGAAAATAGTTGGAAGTAACATTAACATGTATCCAGGTAGTATTTATTTGGCTCAAACAAAACTACCGGTGTGGTCCTTTAACAAAAAGCAGCTCTGTATTTTCCCTATAAACCCTCTCACCCAAATGTATGAATGAGGAAATCTCTTGGCATGATAAATCAGCAGCATAATCATGTGATCATTGTTTTAAGGTGGTGGTGATTTCCATCTGACATTGTGTATTCATTCATCTGAAAAAGATGAGTGAATATTAGAACATCAGCTGCAGTTTCTGTTCTCTTTGCTCTTGGTTTCTTTTGGATCACAAATTGTATTCTTCTCAAAATAATTAAAAGAACAAAAACTATACTGAGATTTGGCCATTTATAATGTATCAAAATTTACCATTGCCAAAAATCAATCCAAAGCTAAAACTTAAAATCAGTCTTTTGTTTCTTTCTTTTTCTTTTTTTGAGGAGTTACTCTGAATTAGAATGATTGCTTTCAGCTGAGTATTGTGTCACCTCTCATTGAAATCAGCTGTGTATGGAAGCCCATTTCTGCCACTTGAAAAAAAAGAGTTCCGAGATTAAAGTCAGAATTCTGAGAAAAAGTCAGAATTCTGACTTATTTCTCAGAATTCTGACTTTAATCTCGGAACTCTTTTTTTTTTTTTTTTTTTTNTTTTTTTTTTTTTTTTTTTTCAAGTGGCAGAAACAGCAAACACCATAGCTGTGTGAAGGATCCTGATCCAAAGAATTGTGCTCTGATGAAATTCAGGATTCAAACATCAGACTAACCAAATATAATGTCTTTCAGAACACATGAAACGTGTAGAAGCTTCTTTCCAACACTCAAATATGAAAAATACAAAATATACTTTTAAAAAAAAGAAAAAAAAAGCTTTTAATTTTAGATTACCAAATGCATTTAAAATATTGTGCATTTATGCTCCAGGTTTGTTTTCATTTAGAGGAAGCTGTGTTTCATTGAGCTGTACTCACCACTAGGTGACCTCATTTACTGTAAACTACATTGAAAAATCTTGCAGCAAAAAACACAACAACTTTTGGGTGCATAAGAATAAAATCAGTGTGGAATTCAGCTTGTTCCAAGTTTGAATAGAACAAACTACAGTCCACTGGATTCATAAACAGGATAAGTGATTTAGGAAATGGTTGAAATGGTTAGAGGCCCCCCGCCTGCCCGCCTGCCCCCCGCCAAGTTCAGTTATTCCTCTTCCCTCCCATACCAAAACAAAACCTCTTCTTGTCATCCAGCGTAAAATTTGTTAGATCTGCCCCGATAGGAAGTGTTCAAATGTGAAATCCTTCACTCAAACAATCCCTTTGTCTGTCCAAGTTGCCCATTTCTTTCAGGAGGACATCTTGCTTCATATTTTGAACTACAAATTTGAAGATTACTACAGTTCTGTACATTGCTTTTGAAGTGAAGTAATTTTTCATGCTGCTTTATGTTACTGACACCACTTAGTCACTGTTGTTTTCTAACGAACTGCCACAGCAAATGTGGTAGGAACATTATGTCAAACTTTGGTGGTATCACGAGGACAAATAAAACCAATCCAGAGCACATGGTGGCAGTATTGAATCTTATCAGCAGATGGCAGTATTGACGTATTATGCAATTAAAAAAACAACAACAACAACAAAAAAACTTTGGCGTATAACAAAAGTTCATTTTGCAGATTTTTGTGTGTGGAATTGTGCAACAAACCAATAGCTTGGTCTATTATGCAAACATTAAATTACAGTGACAGCATTTATTCAGGGGATAGAAATACCATTAAAAAAAAAAAAAGCATGTTACAGCAAAAACCATTAAAGATGTGGAGTCTCTTGTATTTGGCCAGATATGGAGAGATTGGATAATCATCAAAATGTTAATTGGAGACGTTTAACATCTCAGCTGGGTATGGAGGACCTGTGGGGCCTTGTAATGAATATGTCTTAATTGTGGTTGGCTACTTGACATTTGAAAAGTCTGATGATCCCTTTCATTCTTAACATCCATTTGCATTTCTATCTTGAAGGTCAAATGGTTATAAATAATACATTAAGGTGGGTCTTAAGCTCCCAGCAGCCATACCTGCCTTCATAAAGGCACCAGCTGAGTCTTACTAAGCTTGATGAGCGTTACAGAAACAATCAATTAATATCACTTTAGGAAACCACATGTGAAGCAAACGCAGCATCGCGAACATCCGGTTACTGGAATTTAAGATCACACAAAAAAATATAGCATTTGCCTTAGCACACAGTATGTGATCTAGTGAATTAACTCTTGTTGTTGTGTGGACATTAGCTTAAATGAGGCTAATGGCTTTGTTACAGTTTTTAATGTTGCAGTTACTCTTTTTTATGATTTTCTTTACTCCTCAGATGACCACAGATAGAGTTCTATAGGTTCAACATCACGCGTGTGAAATATCAAAGCTGGAATAAATTCAACATCAAAGGAAGACCCCAAAAAAGAACCTTGGCGGGAGATTGGAAGAATTTAATGAGCAAAATTAACATGTATTAAATCTGACCTTGTGCTTACATGGCAGATGCTGAGTGGAGAGGAAAGCTCACACAATATTAGGTGATAAACAGTCTGAGACAGCCTTAGCTTTTATTTAAAAATAGATTTCTGAGTAAAGTATCTCCCTATTAGAAGCTCTTTGTCAAAATTGATCTAAATACCATTTGCCCAAGAACTATAGATTTTCATACGTGGCGTTTTGTCATAATGAGCATGTTTTAATAAATCAAATATGTAGGGCAATGGAAGGAATACATTTTACCAGAAACAGATATTGCTTCATAACAGCCTGAAATAAGCAGTATATTTGAAGTCATTCACTTTAGGGACTTAGTTTCATAATAAGGGGATTGACTTCGGAGAATGGAACATTGCAATAGATGTATGGCCTTGAGGAGACAGATTTGCTGGCTGTTGTGACAACTCATTACCTGTAATTTCCGTGAGGGATTGGTGAAGTGGCTCAGAGTAGGCAGCCGTGGCACCGGAGACTCTGGTTTGCGCCTGGAATGATGTAAGACAGAAAGGCAAACAAGCAAAGACTTATTATGGCTAATGATTCCTTAAAACAGAGCAGGGAGGCTGACAGTTTGGTAGCTCACCGTGCCGCCAAAACGGAAACAGATCCTTAGTTTGCCTGTCTGCAGCTTGAAATCCACAACAGAAAGAAGCCAGTTTGAAAGTGGGGTAATTTTGTCTGGAGACCTTTGACCTTTGCTGCTGTCACAGATGATACACAGTGACGGATGATAAATAATATTTGAGTAGTGCATTAATGTTCTTTCTCATTTGGACTAAAGATCTGGGCCACAGTCAGGATTTTAGAAATACTGAGGACGAGTCCAAGTCTTCTTAGATTTCTACAATTTTCTGCATGGGGGAAAAAATTTCACCATCCCTTGTTCTGCAATAATATTTTAACACCCATCAAAAAGAAAAAAGCAACAACTTTTATTTATTTGTTCATTTAATTGTTCTCTTATATTTTATGTGATTTGTATTAGTTTTCCTACATGTATTGATGATCTAAAAGCTGTTTTCTTAACAGCTTTTACTACCAACAATGTAATTCTGCTGGAGGAAATGTTTTTTCTTGGCTTCAAATTTGAGAAATTTAAGGACATTGACTTTAAATAATGTTGGTATTTAAAGGACTATACTGGTTATTTTGCAAGCCAATAAATATTACATGCATATCTGTTTACATTTATTGCCAACAATTTTCCAAAACATAACAACCGTATTTTAGTTTTCATGTTATTTTGTCAAATCACCTAATCTTTCAACACACAATTGTAAAAGGCACGGTCATTTTAATTTATTGCTAAAATCTGTCTTCTCTCTGGCAGAGACATACATTTTCTTACGTGTTGGATTAGTTATATTAAGTAGCTTTGCCCAAAAAAGAAAAAGAATCAAAGTCTTCTTTGCTGATGGATTACCTATCTCAAGTAAGCTGATTTTTCTAGCATAATGGAATGAATTAATGGCAGT
The DNA here is from genome assembly GCA_014773175.1 of Lucifuga dentata. NCBI lineage: Eukaryota > Metazoa > Chordata > Actinopteri > Ophidiiformes > Bythitidae > Lucifuga > Lucifuga dentata. The sequence goes on from VXCM01002551.1 coordinate 7,268, forward strand.
TTGGCAGGTTAGAAAAGCAATTCTAATATTTACCACTCTGGCAGTATGTTTTGAAAAACGGTTGGCAGTAATGTACCATGTATGTAGCATTTATTAGGCTAAAACAAAGCAAAATCACCAGTACGGTCCTTTAAAGTCTTTTTAAAAAATCATATATCATCAAGTCTGATGGTTTAATGTTTTCAGATAAATTGAAGGATTAATTGCGTCTGTGTGTTGAAGAAATTCTCCAAACAATGCTTTTCATCAAGTCTAAAACAAAAATGATTTTCTCACCTTTCTAGAAGTTTTAAGACACAAGTTTTCACCACAATCAGCAATATTCCACCTCAGGTCACACACACATTTCCAGAGAAAAAAATGTATGATCTCTGTCATCTCAGACAATTACTGTAGCATCTTTAAGCTTAAAATCAACGAACACAGAGTCTTTCAGTCAGCATGCTGTTAGTCCCATGAATGGTGTTATTGTGGGAGCTGATATGGGCACGTTCATCTTTATTGGTCAGATATGGACACTGAATGAGCTAAAACGCTGTTGAAAAGTAGATTGTCCCAGGTTAGATCAGTGTGTTGGTCCAGGCCACCCCNCCCCCTCTGCTCTAACATAATTGGTCCATCCCTGGCACGACTCCTCATCTCCAGCGCCACCAAAAACTGCAACCTACCTTGTGTATTTTTCACTAATTGAAATGCCTAATGAGGTCCCAGGGGCTCCATCCCATTACCTCTGAGTTAATTAAAGTCTAAGCAGCGTGCCAAATGGCGAATAAAGATGCAGTAAAAGTGCAACAGGAACAGGGAGCCTGAGCAAGGTTTGGCGTGCAGGGGAGGGGCTGACCTGCTTTCTTTTTTTTTTTGCCGTTGTTATGAGACTCCAGATTCCATGAAGGAGCAGATGTCTATTATTTTTTTATTTGTATTTATTTTGGGCATCATTTGTTATCCCGATTCAGACTCTTTTTCCAGTGTGGTTAGCCTAATTTTGCTTTATTAAAGATTAAAATCTTGGCTTCTTCTGACTTCTTGCCACTAAGTGAAGCTTTTTTTTTTTTTTTTTTTTNTTTTTTTTTTTTTTTTTTGATAAACCAAAAAACAAACACAACAATCTCAGTTATGTTTACTACCAAATCTCTTCTGTACAACACCAAAAATCCTATAAAATATATGGAATTCTATCAATTTCAGTGTTACTTTAATAGAATACTAATACTTAGCAAAGCTGCAATCTAACTTGTTACGCATTGTGGTCACATTAAATGAATATTAACCCAAACCACATTCTCTTGTTAAATAAAACTCTCCTTATTAAAAGACAAAACATTCTAAATGCACATTAAAGACAGACACATTTCTTTTAAGAAACAATTTCAAATGTTTATTTAACATGTCAAAGAAGGGGCACACACTTGTGAATTGAAAAGGGGGGGGGGCTGAAATTATTGGCCAATACTATGACTTAAACTTAATACTAACATTAATCNAGGGGGGGGGGCTGAAATTATTGGCCAATACTATGACTTAAACTTAATACTAACATTAATCAAGTTTTGGCTAAAAAGAGAATGTGTTTTTTGTTCCTTTTTGTTTTTATAAAGAAACTTTATGTACATTGGTTCTATTATACAAGAGTTTCATTGGATAAATGCATCAAAAAAAAAAAAAAAAAAAAAAAAAAAAAGAAACCAGTTCTGCAGTAAACCTTTACAAAAAATACATTTTGTGTCATTGAGAGATGTAGAAAAGGAGACAGTCAAATATTGACCAATAATATTTCTTCCTTTTCATTATTTAGAAAAAGCCTTGTTCTAATACCTATTTCAAGAAAAGCAATATACAGCACAATAAATGGGAGAAAATTGCTTTTGCAGATTTAGTCAGTTGGTTTGGTGACCAAAGAGAGGGGCTGTGACTGGAACAGGGCATGATGGGAGTGAAGGGCTGCCTGATGAAAAGGGGAGGGGGGAGAGAGCATGGAGGGGTGCAGAGAGGTGAAGGGGATTGGCCGAGTCAGGATGGGTGTGGTCGACTGGCTACCTGAAGTACCACCTGGGATGGAGATGGTTTGTTGGGTGGAGGAAGAGGAGGAGGAGGAAGAGGAAGAGGAGGAGGTGGACCCAGAAGCCTTCCCATGTAGGGGGAAGTGGTGGTGCATGCGTCCCTCCGGTTTGGTGGTGAGCGATAAAGGCTGGGCCTGCTCTGAGTGAGTGGCAGCAGGAGCAGCTGGGGAGGCCAAAGCTGCAGAGGGAGTGGCTGGGGAGTCCAGCATGCTGCCGTGCGACGATGCAGGGCTGTCGCACGTCTTCTCCGAGGGGAGGTACTGCACGCACTGCTTCTTGCTTCTTATGGAGAAGTCTGGGAAAAACGAGGAAAATGGTGACGCTAATTGATTGGATCTACTTAAGTCTGGTCCCTCAATGCTGAACAGAAGGAAATGGTGATGATCACAGTGACGCATATTCAAATCAACCTGGAGACACAATCCAACTCAGCCGAAACAAGACGTTAGAGAGGTGATTGGAATGGCATGCATGCGTGAATCAAACGTTAAAACATGCGCTGGATGAATCACAGCAGTCTTTCTATCGCACAAAACAAGACATACCTGCAATTATTAGCATTGAACCTCATATGCTGCTTGTATAAAATATAGAACAAGGGGAAAGGGTTAGTGCATAAGTGTTAATGAAGCAAAGAATCCATGCCAAAGGGTAAGCAAATCAATAAAAATGAAAATAAAGGTGCTCATCCCAGATTCACTTGATATTTGCCAGAAAAATGAAGCTCTTGTTAGTTTCTACAGTTTTATGCTATTTCCTAAAAAAAAAAAAAAAAAAANAAAAAAAAAAAAAAAAAAGCTCCTTACCTTCTGGCTTTGAGTCTGTCTTGTTATCTCTCTTCCTCTTTTTCCTCTTTCCCTGCACAGATAAAACAATGTGGTTTTAAAAAGTGTTCAGAACAACAACAACAAAAAAAGTATGGTTACTATAATTGCTACTGCAAATGTGACTGAATGTATTAAGAATGTGGGCTGCTTATGTAACGGATGATTATGAAAATGTCAAACTCACGTAGTTATCTCGTGCTGACCATCCTGGATAAAGCTGGGAGTGGAGTTGCCTCTCTTTTCTTGCCAGCTCATAGTATTTGGCTTGCTCCTCTCTTGATAGTGAATGCCACTGTGGACAAAAAAACAGAACAGATATCACAAAATTGGCAACAACACACATGCACACACACATATATCTCTGTTGTACTCAGCTTACCCGTCTTCCCAGGATCTGGTTGATGGCGGCGCTCTCTTTCAGAGTGCACTCTGCCACTACTTTGGCCCTCATCTCCTTCATGTACAGCATGAAAGCATTCAGAGGCTTCTTGATATGAGGCTTTTTGTCCTCTTCTTTCTTGGAAGGAACGGGAGATTTCCTGCTAATCCAAAAAAAAAAAAAAAAAAAAATGTTAATGGACCTTGAAATGCAAAAACCATAGTAAACATGTGCCTCAAGAACATGTTTTGATACTCTACGGTGTTTCTTACGCGTGCATTGATGGGCTGATGTTGTCACCATTTGGCTCTTGCTTGATGGCCGGCGAGACGATGGCAGGATGGGGAATGCCCGTCTGGTGGAGGCTGTGTGGAGGCGGAGTCACCATGTGAGGGGAGAAACGGCTGGACACCAAGCTGAGGGCAAAAGGAGGCAACACAACAGTCAACTAAGTTCTGTTGAACTAACACATAACTGCCCTGCCTGCAATCTGCCCAGACCAAATTTATACACACACTGAGTTAAATGTTTGGTTTTTGTTCAAATAAAGAATTTTTCTAAAGCCCCTTTATCCAGCCATGGCCAGTGAAAAGTGGAGTGTGTTGTTACCATGGTGACTGCATGACCGTGACACCTGAAACCACTTTCCTTACCACGTTCCAGACCACGGAGAGCATTCTGACAGCCGTCCACAAAGAACACCTTTAGAAAGTGTCTCTCTCAATTTCCAATTGTTAATACAATGGAGCATTGTAATCGACAAAGGGGAAAATTAAGCTCTATAGCCTCTATTGTACACTGCAAACTCCTGCATTTTGCAAAATCTTATAAACTGTTAGACTGTCATGAAAGGCACAATAATAGCTTTGTCCTAGCCAATTAACTATTCTCATAAAAATATCTTTATTATGTTTTATTTTCTATTTTGCTGCATCTTTTCCCTCAGAATAAATCTATTCTCTTTATACTTTTATAAACCCCTGCTTAGTCCATAATGAGTCACTGACTGCTGCTTTAAGTGACATGCAGTTAAGCCTCAAATGTTAAAAATAATGCTGGCACTAGCATTCATGGAATTTATAGTCACATCCAGGAAATAAGATTTTATTTGTATAATTTCGTCACCATTGTAAATTTTTCCTGTCTGTATTGAGATTGATTTAATGCAAACAGGAAAAATAAGAAATCGTGTAAAAAGCATTGCACATTACGAGCCTGATGCAGGTTTCCTGTTGTGCTGGACAGTCCATTCTGAGACATGGAATGTTACTTCCATCCAAATAAAATTCTCTGGTTAACTTTTCAGATTAAGATTAAATCTGAACTCTAAAACATGTGTGGATGAGTGCAACATTTGCAGATTTAAATAACTGGTGTATTCAGAAGTGTCATGAGTCATGAGGTGTCTTGAGTATCAGGCTAGAGCTACAGATGCTATTGATCACAGAAACCCTTTTGAATATTTTATTTCATAGTAACACCGGAAGGCTCGCTACAAATCTTTCCAGTTTTGACAAAGGGTCGGAGAGTTAAGTCTGATGGGATGTGTAAGTTCAGATGAGCTTTGATTTGTCCTAATCGATTCTCAGGTCTTTCATCTTTGCGTGTGTGTGTAGTGGAAGCACAGCCGTTCAGGTCTGAGAGAAAAGACGGAGCGATCTGAGGAGAGAAGCACTGAATGCCAATAATGGCTTCTCTCTGTTTAAAAAGCTGAACTTGTCTCTGATAGATTTAAACCCCATATCCCTTTGTATTCCTGATGCCGCTGGCTTTTTGTGATCTTTTATCAGAAGTGGGAAATACGCTGGACCTGCTAACTTTGAGTAATATTGCGTTGTACCCCAATTTTATGTGGCTACCATGGAGATATAAAGCATCCCTCCCCATTCAACATATGATACGTCTTTTAACTGTTGCCTCTGCTGCTCACAATGGAGCTTTAAAACCAACCAGTGCGCTGCCAAAGGAACCCAAGAAATGTGATTACAGCATGTCATTTAAGCTGCAGATATTGGGTATCTCCCTTCAGGAGGGTGGGGGTGTTGCTGAACATGATCCACTCACCTGGACATGGATGCATTCATTGCTAGCGCTGGATAGGGGTGACGGAATCCCCCCGGAGGGATGGAGTACATGGGCTGGCCCTGCCTGAGAGAGACAGAGAGAGAGAGAGAGACGGAGTGAGAGAAAGCTGGAGTGAAGGTGGATCAAACACAGCTGACGGCAAACCCATCAGAAATAATCCTCCACTCATCAAGTCCCATTCCCTGCATGCGGAACAACACCGCTGCAAAACCCATTAATGATCATAATCCCTCCTGTTGGAGTCAAATGTTTTAATTTTCTCATTGTTTTGATATGGCACACCTGCGGTTAGAAACAGCGAAAATGGCTCTAAACCCAGTTTGTAAAAAAATCATGCTTTTCATGCTTTTGTTAAAGCTTCTTAACCTAATCTTGACCTTGTTGCAACAACAGAATTTCCAGAGATTTCAATTGTTTCCCTGCAGAAACTTCCAAATTTCCAGAGTCATCTGGTATACACAAGGGGAGCACTTCAAGTACTACAGATAGTACACATACCACAGTTTGAGAACCATTACCTAGAAATTAGCATGTACCAGTAAGTATAAGTAACCAAACACACAATCACATATGTGGGCTTGAATAAATATGAGTATGAATGAGTCCAACTTTCTATCCCACATATTTGATGTAATTATTACTTAAGTAAGGCCATAATCAAATAGTTTACATTAAAAGTAACTCACTGTGGCATCAGCCAGCCCAGAGGATGCGCGATGGAACCGACTGCCCCTGGAGACAGTGGATAGTACGGAGAGAGCTCCGACGGGTGAGGTGTCCGAGGAATACCTGCAGGTGTCATAGATAAGACAACCATCTTTTAAAATACAATACTTCCTTGCTAAGGTGTCCAAAAATATGAACCATCGGAATATATGTACTGATGCGGATCCACGAGGCCGTTTACCTGTCTTTGGGTCGAGGATCTCTGGGGAGAGGTGTGACGGTGGTGTGCCAGGGGAGAAGTGTTCATTGCTGTAGGTGATGAGGGGTGTCAGCGGGTGGACGTGGTGGGAATGCTGCACCACTGGGACTTTATTGGACTGTTGTTGCAGAAAAGAACAAATACAGAGAGTTTATGAGTTTATGGAGGTGACCACGTGCCACAGTCACGTAACACTTCAGACACAATGAATGCAGTCTGCTGCATCATACCTCCCAATCATGTGAAACGGTTAAACATATTACCATCTTGCACACTCTGATGGTCATTGTTTAAATGACGTGCACTGGGTGAATAGCAGCCATCATGAATGCCCTCCACGGTAAACATTACAGTCTGTGCGTGTGACTGGCCCTGTGATGCAATCTGGACCAGCACCAAGGAACACTAAAAAGCCTTGCAGACACATGCCAAGACCATTACAGCCATTTAGCCAAGGAGAGAACTGTTTGTTCAGTCCGGCAAGAAAAACAACAGCGCCACCAGACCAAAAGTCACACCAGCCACCCACAAACAAACACACACAAGCTAAACCTGATACCTACAAACAACTGGAGACTTTATCTAGCATTCAGTCTGATGGCAATAAGATGAGAATTTAGGAAAACAGACATCTACGGGTGAGTTACGCTGCCATACTATAGATGCTATAATCAATTAAATAACCCAGAAAATACTAAGATCTTAAAATAGTACTTAAAAACAACGCTGTATAATAAGTAACAGGAAGTACAGGGTTGAACACTGCAACTCGCTGAAATGCCTCTCGGAGAGTCACAGTGGCGGAAACCACATTTCTCCTGGTTAATTTGGAGGGTTTGCATCCAACAACATTTGTAACTTTCTGACTATGCCACTCCACCAGGCACACCAGCGTCACGCAGCGATTGGCTAGAAGTGGTGAGGCGTGAAAAGTGAGAAGGGTTTTAATTTCTCTCTATTTTTCTTTTCGTCAAGATCGCATCATGATTAATCAAGTTGAGATTTCAAAAAACAAAGGCAAACACACACCCCCCTCCCCTCTCTATGATGGTGGATTTTTGCCCCACCTGGCAGTGTGGGCATTCAGAAAAGCTCTCCAACCAGGTTGAATGGGCCAGATCGGTTGAAGCAGCCTTAAGTCAAAAACGATTATTAAAATTAAAACATGGATGGAATTAATATGGTTCTAATATGATTCTACTGATAGACAGTTGTTTCTGAGGTGTTACTTAGTCAGCTTATAAGCGGAAGTAGTTGAGGAAATGCAGGCGCAGAATGCTTATGCCAATTGTAAACCAATGATTGAGAAAATCAACAGTCGCATAATCTAGGTCGGTTAATTGAAAGTACAGCAACACCGATTTATGAAAAATTCAATATTACTGCCTTAATCTGAGAAGAATCAAAGTTTTAATGTGCTTGTAAAACTCCTGACTTGTTTTTTTTTTTTTTAGCAACTTCAACACAGCATCATGAAGCAGAGAAGAAGTGCAGATCCTTCATGTTGACCTGAGCTTATTTTAAAGATCTGTCCAGAATCGTGACGATGAGGATGATGAAGATAATAATAATAACCAGCATCTCTACTTTCATTAGGCAGCACTCAGCCTCACAGTCATTTCCCCTGGCTGCCTTGCTGAATAGGGCACTTGTTGGCTCAATTCGTCACATGGGAGGGTCAAGGGGTGGGGTNAGAAAGGAGTCTTGTTCCTTCAGCCTAACCTTTCTTCAATATCCCTCCCCACCCCCTTCTCAACCTCTCCAACGTGGTCTACCCGGGAACAAGGTTTGCATTGAGACGTCTATACACTCTCTTGCTTCACGTTGCTTAGAATTGTTCCAAATCTTCGCCGTGCTTTTTTTTCCTGCCACTTTTTAAGGAAGGTCCAACCTTTTCCTCCTTTTAAATCTTCAGTAAACTTCTTTCTCCCACGTCTAAAGCACACTTTGATTCTGCTAATGCCAGCTGTAGCGAGGAAAATATTTACTAGTGTTTAACAAGGCTATATTAAGACCACTTTGCTCAGAGCAAAACTTTCTTGGTTTCTCCAGAGCATGTAAGGTCAATGCATATCATGGGTTAAAAAAAAAAAATCAAGATTACACAGAGCACAGGACAGGCTTTGACAGAGCTGCATGGCAGAAATAATGTTGATTAACAAGGTTGGAATCTCAGGTCCCAAATGTTATGTATTTGAGTTATTCTTTGTTGTACTGGCGTACGATATGCCAGTTTTCTCTATATTGTGAGGGCTGTTTGAGACCTCTAGACCTGGGTGCCAGCACATTTTGGGAAGCAGTTCAGTGAGAATTTAAAATGACACCTATTAATTATTCATATCCTGGAATACACCATGCGTGTGCTCCAAACATATTTCTAAGTTTGAAGGCACTAGTTTCAGCTCCAGTCTGTCTTTCAGTTAAGCCCTAAAGTGAAATATGGAGTAAAATCGAGTATGCAGGTTGCACATGTGCAAAACTGTTTTGACCTGTATCCTACCTGCTGAACCCATCTCCAGAGAGGCGAGTTTCTCCGTTAGGGACAGAGATGTTTACCTCGTCAACACATTCCTCTCTTTAAATCTGAACATTCTGGAGAGAGTTCAATTAAAATCAAATGTTCATTAAAATTCACTCAATTTAATCCCCCCCAGAGGCCTGAGAACATGAAAAGTGGTTATGTAAAAACTGAAAAACAACTGTAACAGCTTAATCAGAGCTTCAAATTAAACATTAATGTATCAATGCCTTCATGCACTTGCATTATCCAACTTGTAGCAGCTTCATACTCTTGGTTTCATGATCAACAAGCAAGGTGTAATAAGGAAACCACATGGAACATGAGCTGTGTTTTAAATATAAACAACATCTACGTGACAGGACAGATTAAGAGCACCCTGGAACCAGATGGTATCTACATCGTCAGACAGGCATCATACTCTCTACATAGACCTACTTGTTACAAACAAGTCTGCAGTATAGCAAATTTTAGAGCAACACCAAGAACTGGTCCTAGAGTAAACTGGACAGGATAAGATGAAGATAAAAAAAAAAAAAAAAAANAAAAAAAAAAAAAAAAAGCAAAACGATACTGAGCCTGTGCAGAGAAAAGATGTCTGTCTGTAAAGAGGTTTTGAAGCAAAAGAGGCCGAGGTGGCAGTACCTCGTTTAGCTGTCCAACTTGGAACACCGCTAAGAAAAGCACAGTCCTTGGTCAGTGTGGGTGGAGGGGTGGATTTCATTCAAGCAAACATGTTTTTGGATCCTGCACATCTGAATTGAATTACTAGGCAAACAGCCGATGGGGAAGAGAGCTTAGAACAAACTGAATAACCCCGCAGCTTTGTGTGCCTTTATGCTCGGTGATTCTGGGTGGGAGGCTCAGAGGCCTTTCAAAACTCCAGGAAAGACAGGGTGAAAAGAATGCCTGGCATGCTGAGAAATCCAAGCCTTGTTTGTCAACGCCAACAGGAAGTGGACGTGAGAGGGGACCGACCGTGTCGTATGTCTTTAAAATCAACCGCTCCGAAACTATGCCATTCATCACAGACAACATGTGCTTTACGTCTGGTCATTGCCTCTGAAAAGGTCAATAGTGGTAATATTCTAGGTTAGAATAATACACCGCAGTGTCATATTACCGCAGTCGATCACCAGTGGAGTGAGCAGTTGTTTGATAAATTGAGGGTCCAGACACGAGAAGTGTATGGATCTCAGTGAAATATTGTCCAATGACAAGCATTTAGAAACTAACAGACATACAGTACATTGAAACTGTTCCTTTTCTGAGTTTCGCTGGAATCAAAGCTCTGATTTCCTCATTCCTTTTTTGAAGAGGATCTTATCTCTGCAGCAGCCCAGCAGGACTGCAGACCTTAGATCAGTATTCAGTTCAGTCCTCCAAAAGCCTTTGATTTCATGATGGATCCCGGTTGTTCGCTGCCTAATGCAAAACGAGGAAAATCTCACAGGACTCCCTGGCAAAGGTTGTTGAAGAAATATGGGTCAAAGTAAACGTATCACTGCATCGTTTTCTGTTAATATCTCTGCTAAAACACTGTCGTATGAGTTGAATATTGCATTGGGCACTTTTCAGGGGAGACAAAAAGCATCTCCAGAATGCTGCTCTAGACCTCGCCACTTCAATTCACTTAAACAATTCAGTGACTAAGTGACACGCTGACAGGACCAGGTCCCTCGCTGCCTTGATTACACCAGGCACTAATACAATATTGAAACAAAGAGGGGGATTCTTCTGTGCCTGTCAAGTTTAGATCAGCCCATATTTCAGCACTGAGTGAGCCCTGATCTGATAAGTAACTATGGGACACACACACATGCACACACACACACACTGGTCACAACGCTGCCTCGTTAGAGTCACAGCTCCTTCTAATCCAGTATAATAGCACTGGTCAGCGTAGTCGGTAATGACAATAGGCTTTATGGACAAATTACTGTGACTGACTGAATGACCCCAGTGAGGGAAGGACGCAGCATTGACAGAATTATCAGCACGGTGTTAATGACTATGAATTGGGACATTGTGGTGCTGTGTAATAAGCACATATTTGAGATAGCATCCTCCTCTCCTCTCCTCTCCTCTCCTCTCCTCTCCAGTCATCTCTCAGCCAATACTGATGGACTGACAGGTTCTCCATACTGCATCACCTGGCCCTGCAGCGCCTTTGATGTATTATTCATTAAGAGGTAGCCCTCTGAACACAGAAGCTGATATGAGGGTTTTAGGGTTCTGGCTGTGGGTGTGCATGTGTTGCGTGTGTATTTTCATGTGTGTATTTTAGGGTGGGGCATATTCATAGAAAAAGCTTGTTCTCTTTTCCCCCCCCTCCTCACACCCCACCATTACCACCGTCACTACCACCATTATTAATAAAAGCAGTACTAACTAAATGCTAAACAAACCTGTCTGATGAATAATTGAGCATCTCAGGCCATTAGATTAGCATACAGGCCTTATGGACCCAATCTGCACTGTGACAGAACGGTCTTTCCCTGGACTTCTGCATCCACTGAAGGCTCTGATTTCTGCTTTGCATCCTCCTCTCTTGTTCCACATGGCCAGAAGGAGCAGATGCGTCAGAAGGCTCACTCTATCATTCATATCAAGATTATAAGCGTATGATGGCTCACTGGATGATTAATTAGCAAAAGGAACTTGACTGAACATGCCTCTCAACCAGTAAAAGCCTGATTACTAAAGCTTGGTTTATACTCGCCGTTGTCGTGAGTGCGTGAGAGGGAGCGTGCCACATATGACGCAATCGCGCCGTCCATGCAAGGGGCCTCCATGACGTTGCAGCGCTTGGTTGCACACCTCCTAAATTTTGTAACTATGGTGAGGGGCGGACCTATATACGGAGTTGTTGTGTAAATGCTTTGCTGACTACTTCCTGCTTTACATAGTATTTTCTGTATACTGCCCCCTGTCATTTCAGAGAATACTGCAACGGACAATGCACCAAGTATAAATGCCCCAGTGTTCTGTGGAAGTGCGCACGCGGCCAGCGACAGCCCCCTCACACAAGTATAACCAAGACTTAAGCCACTAAGCTAACATTATGCATAGTCAATATGCACATAATACATAAGATATACAAGTTCCAACGAGCAAGTCTTGACAGATATTCCACATAATTAATAGAGGATATAACCATGGCAGCCTGCCATCAAAACAAAACCAACAACATCAGATCTGACACATGCTTGTGAAATGGCTGCAGGAATACAGGTCGGCTTCAGGAATCCCTGCTGGTGTCTCCTGACTGTCTCTCCTCAGGACTCTCTCTGGCTCTTCTTGGCCCTGGGCAGTAATCCTTGGCCCCCCATGTGCACCCATCCGCTCCTCCTGCTCTCATTAGTGCAGTGTTGGGGCCTGGGGAGCCTGCAGGCCTGGGGAGCCAGCCTGCTGCTCCCCTCCCACTCGCTCTCTCCTCGGCTGGAGTAATGAGCACATAATCAGCCTGGCTCCCTGTCAGCAGCAGCGCACCAGAGGGGCATGTGGGCTTCTGGCCCAGAGTGGGGGATAAGGGCACAGCGGGGTGTTTTACTTTCTATCCAGGGTATGGCGTACCCAGTATTAGAGCTTCCCACCACACATCAAATCACCCTTTTGTCGAAGGTCACCAGATCTAGCATGTTGACTTCCTCTTTAAGGTTATATGATGAAAGCTGTTGTACTTTCAATGAACTTTAGTGCCTCTTACAGAAAAGACAGAGATATCGGTAGGCCAATATTATTGCCCAATAATGGCTTATCACTGATATTCTGCTATCAGGCTACAGGGTTCATGTTTGGATCTGAACAAAAAACTTTATGTGCTGCATTTTCATGGTTTGACTCGTGTTTTTAATTAAAGTTAATTTTAAATTAAATCTGATATACTGCTATTTTATCACAATATCTTGTTTTTTTTTTCTTTTAAATGCCAGTATCAGCATTAGCTTCAAAAATCTAGTATCAGTTTAGCTCTAATATGCATTATAAAATATCATATTCATAATGCTATTTTCATTTGCTGCAAATTTTTCATGAATTGTTTGACTAATGATAGCTGCTATTATTTGTGCCATTTAAATCACAAACACAAATAGTACATAATACAAAATAGCAAAAGGATAATAATGAAAATAAAATGTCTTAAAATGTCATAATCTGTACTTCAATTAAATCAAGTCTATATCATCATGTGGGGTTCTTATGTGCAAATATTAAAGGATTTAAATAACGTTTACCATAAACCTTTATATAATGTGACGAAAGACCAAATGTTTCAAACCTAGGAATAGTAGGCAACAACCAACACAGAAGTGTCATGAAACCAGACAAATCCTTCACATTCTCAGTCATCCACAATGTTTCTTTCTCTTTAGACTTTTTTTGTTTTAGTGCTGTTCAAGGTCAAACAAAAAAGACAACTCAGACTAAATGAAGTTTCATTAAAAGTAACAAGTATCAGTGACTACCGAAGGACAGAAAAGATCCAAACTAAGACCCAAACCTCCTTGTTCAGCACATTTTTCATTTTCTTCAAATCTAATTATTATCATCAAACACACTGTTTTCAGTTTTTCCTTTTTCGTACAATGTGGACTCAATGAAAATCAGTTTCCTAGAACAAAACATTACAAAGTCAATGCTATGTCCCTTAGCAAAACCAACCGGGGTCACAGCGAGGTCAGCATTTCTTCTAATAAAATATCTGTAATTGGTTTCTATTGAGACTTAAGTCTGCCCTGGATTCCCATGAGCAAATGCCATTCCTTTCACAGCTTCTCTCAGACCTCGCTCAATGAGGACTTTGTCATGTGCATCGCTGCAAGAGTATCTGCTGCAAACTCAACAAGCAAGTCTGGCCAGGATACGTAAGGTCAAGAGCTGGGTCACAATGGTTCTTCGTGCACATCTTAAAATGACTTCCCCCATCAACAAATCATCCAAACAGGTGATGTGCACTTATTTGCTATCCTGAGCATGTGTCTTTTAGCAAAACCACACACCAAACAGGTCTGCTGAGGGCCCGCATTGTCTAGCCTGAGGGAGACACCATGATGACTAGCTCTCACCTGTATGGGAAAGCTTATGAATGGCAGTGATTTATGGTGCACTGAATTACTGTGGTACAGACAGACTGAATGACTGTTCAGCAGGTGGTCTGGAGGGTTGTGGGGTCGCTGTAAATTCATGAATGTCAGTACCATAACATGCACACTATGACTCCATTACTGTGAGTAGCCACATTAGAATAATAGTTTAATTAGAGTATTGATATGGTTTGCATAAACTCATTTTGCGCACAACTCCAGTGTGATAACTTCTCCCATAAGAAGTAGATTAGAGGAAATGTGTGATGAGCATTGCAAAATAAAAGTGGGAAAATGGGTTGATTTTACTGAATGGAGTTACAGAGAACCGCAGCATGAGTTCTTTTATTTGCTGCATTAGTCATAAGACAGAAATTATTTTTCTTTTGACCTGAAATCTGTGATTTTTTTTTTTCTCCAACTACCACTAGTTATGCTGCACTGGACAAATGAATCAGAAAGAAATCAGACTAAGGTGTATACATGCCATTGGAATTTGAAGATTGATGGCAATTTTAATTTGGCATACATGGATTGTTTTAGTTGTAAACAGATTAGTAGCATTCATATAAATGCACTGTCTACTTACTAAATGTCCCGGAGTTGGAGAACGAGAGTCTTTGAGTCCTGCAGATCCAGGGACATCCAAAAGAGGCCATTTCATCTGCAGGTACTGTGAATGAGAGAGAAAGTAGCAAAATGAAACAACTAACAACTGTCACATGTTAACAACATGTATTAAAAAAATGGTGCAATGCATAAAGACCACAAGGCGAGATTTAAACTCTAATATTTACTGTTGCTGAAATGTAGAGACTGAACATTTTCCTGGAGTATACAAAAGTGGTATGAATGGTGTCAAACCCGCAGAGACTCCAGCAAACACCTGTATGAGACCCACATGACTGCTGGAGTCAGACTGCGTTCTGGCATGGGGGAGAGACAGCAATGCGAACACAGCGAACTGGTGGAGGACTGTGAAATTGCCGTTTGTCAAGGAAAAACAATCGGCCAGCTGTGGGCGCCCATCGCCGAGCGGGTGGGAAGAGACAGCTGGAAAGAAGCTCCGTTGTACAGAGCAGTGAAAGGTTGGGGTGGGGACTCGATGCTAACTCCTGTCTATCCTGCTCAATTGATTTGGCCTTCTGACCCAGACCAAATTAGTGTATCAGTATCATATTTTTCATTAAAATTCTCATCGCTTGTCCTCCTTTTTTGTCACTTGCTATACAGGCGTGCACCACAGTCGGTCTTATTTCTGCAGTCCATCCTAGAAAGCTTTGCCGTGGAGCAGGATCCATGCACTCAAACAGAGATTTTTGTGATTTACTGCTTAATACAACAAGCTGAACATTTTTTTTTTTTATCCTCCAGCATGAAGCCAGAGGGTCCAAAACCACAGCTCAAACATCTGGTTTATGAATTAGTTTAAATACCGGATACAGCAGCTTGTCATGCATGTGGATTTTCTCTGTGGTACAATTTCTAATTAATTAAAAGGATATTTTATTATAGCTTTATGTTTTTGCTCATCCAGGCTCATGTCGACACGTTGCAGACACATTAGGGTGTTGTAGTTCATCATTTTAGATGCCTTTTGGGTCTGAAACTCTTCTGTGGGTTTTAAATTTTGTCTGTTAGAAGCAGTTACACCATCCAGTGTTATCGTAACGCAAAGCTTAATAACATTTATGCTTTTATAAATTCCCACAATGCGCATCCATCCACAGAAATCATTTGACAAACTCAGAGCAGAATCTATGCAAAGCTTTGTCCGTGCTCGAAAAGTTGGTGCAGATAAATGATGGCAAACAAGCAAACTGGAGGAGTCATGCATTCAGGTTTTGATTTTTAAAACTTCATTCATCACTCAGGGTTTGTAAGGAGGAAGGAAGCTTGGATGGCCGTGGGTTAAAAATGGAAAAGACATTATAGCAGGAGGGGGAAAACGGACAGGAGGGAAAAAAAACATTTTCAGGAATGAGTTTGTCGGAGCAGGCAGAGGGTATTGTTTCCTGACAGCTGGGGTCCAACAGAGCACCAAGGGAGGGGGAAGGGGACCCTTTTTCCCTTCGAAAAGGGGGGAAATTCTTGGAGTTGACATCAGCCCTCTTCATTTTCACTATACTGCTCAAGGCTGAATCGTAGGTTCCAACTAATGGGCCCAAGTCCATACAACTGTCAGGAGGCAGTTTCTTTTAGAGGCTGCTAGCTCCCTATTGAAACTTTACTCTGCTGTGTGCATGGTGCCTAATGAATGCTACTCTCCGGAGAGAAAATCCAAAACAATGCAGTTTTCTCTGTCTAATCTATGTCAATCATGAGTCCTTCCACAAATGAAACAAGCGCTATTGTGAGCGTTTGGTCTAGCCTGGCCGTGCCCACCCCGAATCTCCCACCCAATCCATCCCTTATTTGACAGCTTCTGCCAGGACTGAGGAACATGCCCCCCGGCACTTTTTTCTGAGCGCCTACTTCTTTTTTTTTTAATTGCCAGTGTGCCCTATGGAGCAACTGTTCACAGACTCCCTGAAACATCCACCCAGGTAATGCCAACCACACACTGTCACATTAGCTCCCAGCCCTCTAACAGTCCAGACTACAGCAGCACACCACACACTAACACATGAGAGGGAGAGGGAGGGTGTCTGGGTGCGCTCCAGAGTTGTTTCAGGAAACAAAAGGCGAGGAATTGTGGGCTGCGCTGCTCAGCAAAAACTTTCTTGGTGTTGGAGTGAAAAAAGAACACAGGGGAAGTAGAAAAAGAAGAAAGTTCAGATGGTAGAATAAGAGCCAACACTTAAAACTTGTGATTCAAGCAGCTACGACACAGCTTCAGCTTTATTATATGTTTGTAAAAGACTCAAACTACAGATCAGCTATTATCAGTATTTAAATTTGCACTAAACTTTAGGACATTTTAGTAATGCTTTACAGATGCCCCTATTTTGTGAGAAACAAATAAACAGAACATATGGTCGGGGCCCACAGCAATGCCTGCTTCACTGTGGGGACTGGAAGCTCTGCTAAACAAACTCGGACTGAGTACTGAAGGAAATGTGTAACTAAAGTGAAGTTTAGCTGATCCATTTTCATCGCTCTCTAATTGTCTTCCAGCCTTCCTGACAGCCTCCAACACTCAGAATAGACATCAGTAGAATGTGCTACTTTTAAAGGACCCAGATGCGACAAAGGTGGCAATGATGGCACACAAAATTTCCAAAAAGCTACACTGAAGCCCTTTGGTTTTTTGAACAGAGAGAATACAACATATGCTCTGGGGCATGTGGCCTGCCAGAGCTGGGTTCTAATTGTTACACAGCTCTCACAGAGCGAAGGAAAACACAGCCAAGAGTCTTTGTCATCTCTGAAGTGTGCGGTGCCATACTGCAGGCCAACATCAGAGCATGGAGAAGAGACAGATGTCTGGACATTTGCTGTCAAACTAAGTCAGAAACTCTGCCAAAGGGAGAGAAAAATTCCAAACTTTACTTCAGAGCAAAATTACACACAGCACTGGGAACTCAGAAATGGCTGTCATTTGTAGACAGTAGAATATAACTGTTATAGTGTTATATTTTTAATCTTAAAAACTACAATTATGTAATTACTGGCATAAGCAAAACATTTTTACACGCTGCGACTCCAAGTACTAAATGAAAACATGTGCACAAGATTAATTGTAAACAGACTGCATGTTGCGTGTTATGCTGAAATGCATAATGTCAAACAATCAGTCAAACAGCAAATAAAAGAGCAAATAAAGCGGCGGCTCAGACAAGGCCTAAAGCTTGTGAAATCGCTTTACTCGGCTCACGCTGAATAGCAGTGCAGCAGGAATGCCTGCATGGATCACTCCAGCAGATAATGTCAATCACCTACTGTGTGGAGAGCCCCTCCCCATTGTTTTCTTTTACCCCCCAACAGAAAACAAATGGGCCACACAGCTTGCTGTTTGGCTGAGGTGTTAATTACTCTCCCCTGCCCATATGAACAGCAACTTCAGACAATAGGCTTGTCAAATCGCTACAAAGCAGCTCCTCCCTAGTTTGCCGTGCTGATATCACCTGCTCATGCAGGACCATTGACACCTCAACTTGATCTATGCATGAAACACAATTAAAGCTTTCAGGACAAAGACAATGTCATATGTAGCCCCCGCCTCGTCTCAGAGTTTGCATTAGGACTGATTGTTTGCCGGCATTAAAGGCAATTACACTGACAATTCTTAAGCAAACCTCCACAGCCATTGTGCTAATTAGTGTGTAATTGATGGGGAAACGACAAGCAGCTCAGCTGGTCAGAGCCACATTGCGCTATTGGGCCACCGTAAATTTTCTGAATGAAGGCCATGTCCTATTATCCAGTCTACTATGAAGTACGTGGATTACTGAGGGAGGAAGTTGTTAATCAAAGAGATGAAGGATGACACAGAGAAAATAACAAAATATCTGGGTGATAATTTAGCTGATGGAGTGCTATTCCATATATATTTCTTGGCTATTAGATCAGCTTTGTTTGTTGGTACTTGGACATAGTATAAAAGTCAGTGATAGAGAAGGAAGACTACAAGGATTTTTAAAGGACCATATCAGCAATTTTGCATGTTTTAAGCCTGATAAATACTACCCACATACACCTTACTGACAGCTATTTTCCAAAACATAAAACCATATTTTTAGTTTTGCCAAATTCCCTAATCTTGCAAAATCAAATATTCAGATGATATACTCACCTTAAAATTCAGCGTTTTTGCCTGCTAACACGTTCTGAATGTATAAGGGTCTATTATTTTTAATTTCTCAGTGAAAGCCATCTTCTCCTGGGACTATATTACCTGCCGGAGACATACATTTTATTCTGTGCAGGTCCGTGTTGGACCAGGTTAAATAAAGTTACTTTGAAAAAAAAAAAAAAATGTAATAGACAACAGACAATAACAGTGTTCATTTTGATGGATTACTAATCTCAAGCATGTTTCGAGTCTCTACAAGTTGATTTTTATAGCATACTGGAAAGAACTGAAAGCAATGGTAGTCTGGAAAGTAGGAAAAACAATTCTAATATTTACTGCTCCAGTAGTATGTTTTGGGAACTGGTTGTCAGTAACATGACGTGTATACGGGTTGTATATGTTGGGCTTAAACATGCAAAACCACCGATGTGGTCCTTTGGAATAAATCCTGTTAATACAAACACTCATAAAACTATCAGAACTGCTTTGGTTCTTGTGCCGCCGATTGCACAACCCACTTTTGCTGTTCTGACACGGAAGTCAGTCTAATGCTCTATATTAAATTAACCTTGTGAAGCCCGTGTGGAGCTAGCATACTGCTAATGGCTACCACATTTGAAGTGTCCATTAGTCCACAGAGGAATGAAGTTAAGTGACTATGACAGGGGCACTCCCTCAGTTTGCCGGGCCTCTATTGTGACCTGGTTGGTTGGCCTGGACTCTTATTCACAGCCAGCAAAAAAAGTGGGTCAAAGGTCAGACATCCAGAGTGCTGTGGTTTCTATGGTAACATGACCTATTAAGGCCAGGCTCATTGGCCTCTTAACATGCTCTTGTACACAAAAGAACTATTAGTGCAAAGAAGGAGAGGGGAGAGTGAAGCGGGGAGGCAGAGTGAGGGAGGTCCGAACAACACCGCCGTCAGGTTTTTGCAAGATTCTCAACTGCTNGGGGAGGCAGAGTGAGGGAGGTCCGAACAACACCGCCGTCAGGTTTTTGCAAGATTCTCAACTGCTGCCGTCACTCCATCCACGTCTAAATGTCACATCCAGGTTCAGCACAGTCCTGATCTAAGCAGGAAAAGACAAACTACAGAAACATTATGTCCAGTGCAGGTTCTCTTGTACGTAGTGAGCATGGATCACAATAATCTACATTTTAACAGCAACTCAGTGAGCTTTTGGGTCACGACTGCCTCATGCATATTCTGAACAAGGACAAACTAGCCAGCAAAATGAGTTTATTTTAGTCTGGGGAGTGAATTTACTGCCGTTTCAGTGATAAAACTACATTAATAGCCTACAAGGCCAAGATAAACCTTCCCAAAAAGCTTCTTTAACATTCCAGCTCAGCGTGTGAGATGCAACTTAAGCGGGAGTGTGCATTTTTGCAACTCAAGCAATTATTTGTTTCAGGGTTTATTTTTTCTCGTTTTGCTTGACATAATCCTGAGTTATTGCTTCCTGGATTCAGAGCTGTAGGGTGTTACATTCTAGCTAATATGAGACTTTAAATGAAGGTGGCCATTGTTCTCATTCTGGCTTACTGACTTTAAAGGATCCTACCGGTGGTTTTGCATGCTTGAGCCCAATAAATACAATCTATCACAGCAATCCACATGCCGTTATTATTTTTGTCGAAGTTACTTAATTTAACTAATCCAACACTGAAGTACATGGAAGAAAATGTATGTTTCCGCCTTGGAATATACTGCTTTCACCAGAGAAATGAAAAGGACTGCCGTGCCTTCTACACCCGAATGTGCATGTTCAGCAGCTGAAACATTGAATTTTAAGGTGGGTATATCACCTGAAGATTTGATTTTGAAAGATTAGGTGGTTTGAAAAAAAAACTTGAAAACTAAATTATGGTTTTATGTTTTGGAAAATGGTTGGCAGTAGTATTTATTGGGATCAAACATACAAAACCACCAGTATGGTCCTTAAAGGTAATTTTAATCAGATGTTAAAGCAAAGGTCTTCAGCCTCACCAAGGTTAACATTAGGAATAAGTGAGTAACTGTGTTACAGATCACAATGGCAGGCCATATAAAACCTCACTGTATAATTAGACACACAAGAAAATAATTATGCATCTGGTAAGAGCAAGGCCATCTCATAAAAGCAGAGAGGAGGGTGCGAAGCCATTCAAGTCAATTATATGAAGTCAGTTTTGTGGTTTCCCGTACCTGGGAGATCTGCTTTCAATTGTCACAGACGACTTCCCCTAATGTCAGTATGATCTAATGTCAAGACAGACTACACCTCTAATGTCAGAGATGTCCTTTTCCATTTCCTGTGGCTTTGTTTGTTCTGTTGCACAGGAACACAACTTTTTATTGTTTGGGGAGTAGCCTCGTTTCATTGTAATTCACAGCTGTAAACCTCTGTATAATTAACTCCAGAACACGAGGTGGTTAGCAGGGGTTGGTTGGCTGGATGTTTACAGTAAAGCTCGACTTAGAACGCTGTGTGTATGTGTGTGTCTGTGTCCAAATCTACGCCAATGACACATAAGTGAGACCTGAATTTTTCATTTATGACCAAACACAAATTGACTGGAGACAGCATGGGTTACAATATAATGCAGCATTTGCTGCCAAGGCAGTTAGGAGGCAATAACAAGTCCAGCACACCCTCACACTCAACGGGGCAAATGCCACAGCACAGTAATCACTGTAAAATCTTGGCGAAAACATAAAAATTATCTCTTTTTCTTCTTTTTCCAGAAATCACATATAAATATTTACCCCCACCCCTAAGAGTAAATTTGAGTTCTTTTTTTGACAGCAAAGTGGGTGATTCTTTATTTTGGGGCTTTTCTTGGGTTTTTATAAGAGCAGCTGACATAGGCAGCGAAGCATCGAAAAACTGAGGTGGGCATAAGTGAGAGAGAGAGAGAGAGAGAGAGAGAGAGAGAGAGAGAGAGAACGAGGCTAAATTAAACACATTTGTTTCTGCTCTCACATACCACAAGTCTTATGAAAACAGAGGGCTGATTGTGTTCACTCTGCAAGTACACCCC